>VZTB01003557.1:395350-443920 GCA_013397245.1 Thryothorus ludovicianus
TCGGCGGCTCCGCCTCGTCCCCCCCAGCCTGAGGGGGCCCTGCACCTCCGGCCGCTGCTCCGGCCCTACCCGCCAAGCGCCCGCGCCGAGCCGGAATGGCCGCGGTTTCCTCGGGGACGGCGTAGCGGCTGCCCCTACCGGGCCCAGCGCTTCCTGCGCCGCCCTCAGCCCCGCTCTGACCGACCATGGCGCGGCCCGAGGCCGGTTATGAGGAGGCGGTGCCGCCCCGCCCTGCCTGCACCTACACCAGCTGCTACTGGTAAGGGGGACAGGGACGGGCGAGCTGGGGTCCCCTCGGCCCGGGACAGCCGGAGCCACCGGCGGGAATGGCTGCGGGCTCATCACACTCCTGGGCTCGTTCCTGGTCACGAGAAATGAAGTTGGAGGAAAACAAATTAAATTAATCGATTTTGTGTTTTTCAGCGAAGAAAATGTTTGGAAGCTTTGTGACTACATCAGGAGTCAGGATCGGCACCCTTTAGAAGAATTTTATGCTGTTTTCATATCCAATGATAGGAGGATGGTGAGTCCATGGGATGTGATCAGAGTCAGCTGTGGAAAGGCTCGGGCCTTCGAACCGCATCCCAGTGTAGGTGAGACATGGTCCCGGCGATTTCCAGCACAGCCCGGTGATGGGGAGTGAGCCTTTAGCCCGTCCGATGGGTGAGGTACGGCTCAAACCCATCTCGGAGCTCACTGTGGCACAGGTGTGCCAACCACACCGCGAGAGATCTTTTAATTATGCACGGCATTCAGGACAGTGGAATGAGGCATGGTGGCCCTGTGAGCTGTGGGAGTAATTTTGTCTGTAATCTGTCAATTTAGGGGAACAGTTATCTTTATGATGAAGTCATAGAACCATTAATAGCCATAAGCTTGGAGAAGACCTGTGAGACCATCAAGTCCAACTATTAACCTGGCACTACTATATTCACCACTAAATCATATCCCCAAGTCTTTTGGATGTTTCCAGGGGTAGTGATTCCATCACTTCTCTCAACAGCTTTTTTTAATGTGGCCTAGAATGGTACCTCCAATTTCATACTCCTGAGAGAGAAACTAGAAAAAATTTTCTCACTGTGGCACAGATGTAAGCTGAGGAAGTTGATAGGTTAGCAAAAACTAACCAATTTATCTGATTCTGTATTAATCTGAAATATTATATTTTTAATTATTTATATGATTCTGTATTAATCTGAAAGATTTTATTCACTTCAGGTTCATTTATGACTTTCAGGTTCCACTCTGGAAGCAGAAATCTGGACTTGGAGATGAGCCTGTTGTCTGGGTAAGGCATTCATTACTCTAAATAATTTTGAATGTGGGCCTCTGTAGTTGAGAGCTGCAGGATCACACATAAGAATGTAACAGACTGTCCCATCTGAACATAAAGGAACACTTTCTACTCTGAGAGTGATGGAGTGCTGGAGCAGGTTGCTCAGAGAGTTGTGGCATCTCCATCCTTGGAGATTTTTAGAAGTTATCCAGACACAGTCCTGGGCAGTTGGCTGTAGGAGAGTCTCCTTGAGCAACCGGTTGGACCAGATGACCTCTTAAAGTCCCTTCCAACTTTACATATTGCATAGTTTTGCATTAATATTTATAATTCTTTTGCAACAGATTTATAAATAGCCTAAATCTGATGCTCCTTTGCACCATGCCTCATACATTCATAGCAAGACAGGCAGTAAAACCTACAGGTGACAAACCTTAATTATAGCAGGAATACATAATAGATTTGTGAAAATTATTATCTCTATATTGAGGCTGCCAGCCCTGTAGAATTGTAGGTGGATGACTGTACTTGTAAGAAGTAGATGGATGAAAATACTTATGTATGCCTACCAGATGATAGAAAAAGATAAATTATTTATGTATTCAGGTGTCAGCAGTTAAACTGACCCATAAACAGTGGCTTTGAAGTGTCATTTGATCAATTAATGTAGTTCAGTAATTGCTGGTGCAGAAATCCTTGGTATCATTATAGAGTCATTTATCTGACATAGGAAAAGCTATTTCTTGTGACAATTTCTGTTTCTGAAATTCTGAAAAATAATCTGCAAACTTCTGAAGTTTTCTGATTTCTGAATCATTCACTTTCTTCCAAAATATTTGTACCTTTATAGTAGAGAAAAAAAAAAAAGCTTTGGTTTAAAAAGAGATCCAAAGCTTTTTTTTTTTTTGCTCTACTATGAAGGTACAAATAAGTGTTACAGGGATGACCTAAAAGGGAATAGCAGAGTCAGGAAAGGCCATGGCAGAATGTGGATTTCTTGTAAAAAATAATGGATTAAAAGATCTTTTAACTTTGACATTTCAGTGGGTTCTAGGCTGTGTAAAGATTATAAGCAAATTTTTCTTATGCTCTCTAATAGTTTTTTCTAGATATTGTTGAATACAGTTGTGTATGTATATTGGTCTGGTGAAGCAGATTGCCCAAATCTTTTTCATTCAAATTAGTGGTTTTAATATTGAAAGTTTCAAAAGACAATGCTCAGCCCTTTTTGTGAGTGGATTCCATGTAAATTTAATTAAGTTGTTAAGGGCTGCCTTCAGTTTAATTTTGGAAAGCAGCAGTGTATGTACTTGACATCTAATGTCAGTAACTGCAGCGTCCCCAAACCTCCAGCTGTGTTTCTTAGAAGCTAAAACTGCACTGCCTTACCCAAATGTCTTGATAAAATAGTTGCTTTGAAAAAGTGTGATGTAGTATCCACAGATATTTTTTCCCAGCTTCAAGAGCTGGTACAGGAAATTGTCTCACTCCTGTGGTGCTCCTGGTCTGAGCTGTTCCCTGGTTTTTCAGTGGTGTGCTGGTTTTTCAGGTGCTTCTGGCAGCTGAACATGCGACACTCAAATTCACAGATCGTGTTACCACAACAGGTACAAAATCTCTTAATAGAAGAGATCACTAGGTAGCTTTAATGTTAACCTATCATTTTATCTTGTGAGTTTATTTATGACTGGGTCTAATAAAAAGTGCTTAACCAAACAACTTTTGTGGTTTGGTGTGGAACATGAGAGAGATTTTCTGTTTTCTTAGGAGTAGTGTACACTTTAGTTTGCTGTCTTGGCTTAAATCAAAGGAGACTGCAAAGAAATAGGGAGAATAGCAAGGTTTCTGGAAGAGCAGATGGGCAAGATAGACATTAGGAAATCTCTCCTGGTGTCAGAAATGTTACAGGCTTAATATTCAAGGACAGCAAGCAGGCTTTAGGAATCTTTTTTATTCCACTCTCTTTGCCAATTTCTTATTAATTGCTGTTTAACTAATGGCAATTACCCTTTATCCTTCTTCCCAGGACTACCACGTTGTTCTACTTCATGTTTCCAGTGGGGAGCAGAACTTCATTTATGATCTTGACACAGTGTTGCCATTTCCATGTCCTTTTGATGTGTACAGTGTGGAGGCCTTCAGGCTGGATGACAGCCTTCGTCCAGAGTTTCACAGGTGATGAAATATGAAGACTATGGATGTCATTTCATGAAATCAAAGTTAAAGTTCTCTTTGTGTATGCATAGTGACAGAGGTTTCTTTACTATACACCTGTAAAATAAATGCACTGTTTGGCTTTTCTAAAGCTCTTTACCTTAGTCATCAAAAGCTCTTTTCTTTCCTGCTGTAGATTTATGTTAACAACTTGGCCCAACGTTGCTGGTTTGTGTATTTAATAACATTAGTGCTCTTTGATGAGAGGAAAGTGCTCTTATTCTGAGTGATTAGTGCAGTATTGTGTACATGCATCTTTTATTACAATTTTGCCATTTTTTTTTAGAAAAATCAGGATGATTCGAGCAGATCTGTACTTGAAGACATTTGCTTCAGACAGATCTCATATGAAGGATGCAGATGGGAAATGGCAGAAACCTCCTCCTCCATATCCTTGCATTGAAACTGCAGGTGAGCTCCCAGAACTCCTTCCTGCTTACAGGGCTGAATAAAGTAGTCCAAGATGCATATGGGAAATAAGTAACTTCTATAACATTTGTCCAGCCAGCTTATTACTTCATAAGGGAAAAAGTAGTGGTTGAAGCATTTGGTACTCTCTTGAACACGTAGTCTGACATGCCTTCTGGCATTTACTGGCATCAAACATTAATTACTGATATTCATAAACTGAGCACAGACTGAAAGGTAGGTAATACTGTTCTCTTGTTGCAGCAGGGAACTGAAGCAAACAGGGCAAATAACTTGCTTAGGGGTCACAAAGTTTTTCACACAGTGGTTATACCACACTCTAGCACACAGATCCCATTCTGGCAAAGTGGTGTTGGCAGGAGGAAGTTTTCAGGCTCTGCTCAGTGTGATGGGTTTACCTGCATGAAACGTTTGAGGTTTCTCTGCCAGGTGAATGGACCCCAGGATGTTTTAAGTCACTGGCAAGTTTTTCCCTAAGCCTCTTTGAAGTGATAGCCTAGCTGATAGCTTCCAGGCCAGGCAGAGAGGGAGGTAAAGACTTGCCATCTATTCTGTAGAGCTGCTTAAAGCATTCTTATCACACAGCACTTCAGCTTATTCTAATCATGTGTTTTGCAAGCTGAGTAACATTTGCCGTGTGTGTGTGTTTGTTCTCTCATTTTCTTCCAAGGAAAGCATGGTGATGTTTTGCTTTGAAAGAGTTTGAAAGAGTTTTCATGTTACTGCTCTGCATATTTGGATTTGTTGATTTTTAATAATACAGTACTGCTATGTGTTTATGTTAGAGAAGGCAGGGTCAAAGGAATATGTTCTGTCTTTAGGTCCAAGTGGTTTTAAGTTGCTGGGAAATTAATTCTCAGTCTTTGCTTTGGCTTCTAAGGAAGCTTGGTGTTTCACATGAGAGTAGAAATGAATTATGAGAGTGAGCAGGAGCACAGAGGTAGTCTTTGTTATGAGGCTTTAGGTGTTTTCTAGACAATCCAGGGTATGAAACGCCTCGAATTCTAACTCTTGGTTATTATTTGCAGCAGAGTTTTATGCAAAGGTATTGAAGAGAGTGTAGTATTCCTGAACTACAGTGGATGGTTCTGTTACCTGGAGCCTCGTAGGTGCTGAGAACTTTTTTGTCTGTGAAAACCTTGTTATTTTGATAGCTGAGAGCTAATGAAAGTGTGACAATTATATATGAGGTCAGACCAGGAAAGCAAAAAAGTTCTATTTAAATCAAAACAGTAAAAGCCATTACTTGTGGGTAGTAAGTTACATAATGACTCAAACAGTTGCAGATGTGTACATGTATCTCTAGCTGGAGTAAATGACTCCATAGCTGCAGATCCTGTGACTTTCTCCTTACCTGCCTTGTCTGTGGCTGAGCTTTACCTCACTGGTGAGCAGCAGCCACAGGCCTCAGCCAGCTTCCAGATTGTCTCTGTGATGCTGGTAGATGATGAAGGATATGTAGCTCTTACTTCCTCTTATGCTTTCATACTTTACTCTATACCTTGCCATGCTGAATGAAATGTCCATAGGTCATCCAGTCCAACATGTGCCCAAAACAGGGATTCCTCAGGGCTCTGTCCAGTCTGGTCTTGAGCACCTCTAGAGATGGTGATTCCACCACCTTTCTGGACAGTGTTTCAATGTTTGACCACTGTCATGGTAGATAAAAGTGAATAAAAAGTCATAGTATATAATCTGAATTTCCTGTATTCCAACTTGCTTTTTTCACTTCTTGTCCTGTTGCTAGTCTTCTCCAAGAAGACTCTGGCTCCATTTTCCTACCTCTGATCAGGTAGATGTAGGCAGCAGTAATGTCTCCCCTTCATCTTCTCTTTTTAGGACTGAACAGACCCAGTTCTCTGAGCCTCTCCTTGAATAAATGTTATCCTGCACCAAACAACTTGATTTCCCTCTTCTGAGGTATTCCAGTACCTCCATGTTTTGGAGGTTTTTTTGTGCTGAGGAGCTCCAAATGGACACAGTATTGCAGGGCTGTGCTGATGTGCTCTGGTCTCCTGGTCAGTTGGCTGAAAGAAGCTTGTTACTTAGCACCCACTGAAGGTGAAAGGTCATTCACTAGGGAGCTTCAGGGTCTGAGTCAGAACAGGACTAGATTGTCTCAGTTCTAGAGAGTCTATTTCAAGTTATCTTTCATTTAGAACCAGTTCCTCCAGCTTTACTTTTTGTCTTCCCATTGTATTCACTTGAGATACTTTATAATGATGTGTGCTTCAACGTGCACAGTGCTGTGAGTCTGCAAGGAGTGAGGGCCAGCTGGAAGTGTTTCAGCACAGTTTTATCAGGCATAAAGCTGCCATATTTTTAACTCGGTGTAAAACTGGGTTTGTTATCATAAAAGAGCCTGGGGTATTAATGTTCATGTCCATGCCAAATTCTATTGCAGATAAATGTTTTCTCACTGCCGTTTCACTTAGATAGAACATCCTGCTTTCCATGTTGATTTGTGTTTGCATAAGATTAAATTACTTACATATTTCATGTTAGAGGTGACTGCAATATAATGGCTAACAGAACTGACCTCATATTGTTTTAATACCAATTTATTTGTGAGGCACGTTTGTACCAGAGTGGGTTTGTTTGTTTTTCTTTTTTTCTTTGCTTTCATTTAGAGTAACCAAATTCCTAAGCTTTTGAGAAGATGTAAGGTTTTTATATTCTTCTGTTTCAAATATGCCTTTGATGTTTGTGGCAGTTTGACCCTGCCTGGATGCCAGGTGCCCACCAAAGCTGCTCAATCACTGTCACCCACAGTTGTACAGAGGAGAGAAAATGCAATGAAAACTCGTGAGCTGAGATAAGGATGGAGAGAGATCACTCACTGATTACTGTCACAGGCAAAACAGGCCCAACTTAGGGAAGTTAATTGAATTTATTACCAACCAAAATTCAAGCAGGGGAGCAAAACAAATCCTAAAAACACCTTTCCTTGACCCCTCTGTCTTTATCAGTCTTAGTTTTATTCCCAATTCTCTTCTTCCTTCCTCCCCCCTCAGTGAGGAATGGGAGTTGCTGTCATCACAGGCTGTTTCTGCCACAGCTGCTCAGGGAGAGGAGTCCTTTCCTTGCTCCAGTGTGGGGCTCCTCTCATGCAGGTCTTCATGAACTTCTCCAGTGTGAGTCCATCCCATGGGCTGCAGATTTTCATGAACTGCTCCAGTGTGGCTCCCTTTCCACAGGGTGCAGCCCCTCAGGAACAGGCTGCTCCTGCATGGATCCCTCCCCCAGGGGGTCACAAGTCCTGCCTCCCAACCTGCTCCAGTGTGACTCCTCTCCATAGGTGTGCAGGTCCCTGCCAGCAGCCTGCTCCATGGGTTTCCATAGGGGTCACAGCCTCCTTTCAGGCATCCACCTGCTCTGGCCTGAGGCTCCTCCATGGGCTGCAGGGGCACAGCTGCCTCACCATGATCTTCACCACGGGCTGCAGGGGAATACCTGCTCTGGAGCCTGGAGCACCTCCTGCCCCTCATTCTCCACTGACCTGGGTGTCTTCAGAGTTGTTTCTGCCACCTATTCTCACTCCTCTCTGGCCACAATGCAATAGCTTTTTTAATTTCTTAAAGGAAGAGGTACTACAACAATCCTTTGCCAGAGGCGAGTCCATCCTGGAGCTGGCTGGCACTGGCTCTGTTGGACATGGAGGAAGCTTCTAGAGAAGCCATCCCTACAGCCCACCCCTGCTACCAAAACCTTTTGGAATTGAATTGAGCAATCTCGATCATTAACAAATTAAGCATTTTTCTCCTACCAGTAACTCAAAGGAAATAAATCTTCATTTGACCTATTCATGGGATGCAAAATAAATCATCAAAAATAAGCTTACATGGAGTCATAAATTCCAGTCTATACATAAAAAAATTGAAGCTGGCACAAGGTGATTTTTTTAAAGCATTTTTCTAAAAGACAAACAACTCCAGTCCAATCAATAAAACAACAATAAAAAAATACCCCTCTCAGGCTCCTCAGCATCTCCTCAGGACTCACATGCTGAGCATTAACCTCCTGGAAGTGGCTCTGCTCTAGCTGTTTCCCAGAGTTAGGCCCCTGTGTTTTTTTACTGGCATTGCTCTGGCCTCCATTCTGCTCTGCTGCCTTGGGTGCTAGGAGAGGCTGGCTGACCTCCCTGGCTGCTTTCTCACCCTGCCCTGTCCTCAAAGCTGCTCTGCTGGAATAAATGTACCTGAGCTGCAGCACATTCCCCTGGTCCCACCTGTTTGCCAGTGACCTCCCACTGAAAGAAAACAGGGTACTTTGTTCAACCAATAAAAACTAGGAAAATGAGATTTGGTGAACAGATTATTATTCTAGAGCTAGTGAGCCCAACCTTGGGTTTTCTTTTAAATCTTCTTTCCACAAATTAATGAGGTCTGATGCTGTTTAGTTTATGACTTGGGATGAGATCAGCCCTCCTTACTGCAAGCCTGTGTAAAATACAGCTTGTACAGTGCATTTCAAAATTACTCCAAACAGATGGTCGTGTGGCTGTTGTACAAGTGTTAGCAGCAGCTCTAACACTGAAAAGCACTGGTTTGAATTTCAGTTCTCCCAAGGTGTTTGGTAGCACGCTTGCTGGATTGATTTGTAAAAGCCTTTTGTTCATTTCACTTTATTATTAATAAAATGCCTGGTAGTCAATAATGATGGAATTTAACTTGGGTTTTATTTTTTTTTTCCTTTGAAGAGCATGAGTAGGACAGCTGAGAAATTCGGGAGACTGTGTGTATCAAACATGTATGCATCAGGAAATGTGTTAGACAGAGGCATGGCAGATGTCTGGAGTTGCTTTCTGTATTTCCTCTCTGAAGTGGTGGCAGGATCCTAGTGAAAGTGAAAAGGCACTGACAGGGATACAAGCAGCTCCTATGCACTTCATGGGAACCTTCTGCTGCTCACATTTGAGAATAAAACCCCAGTCTGTCAAGTTAGATCCTTTCTTCATAAGCTTTTGTGGAAGTAATGCATCAAGTCAGACACAATAAAGACACAACTAAGAAGTATTTAAATTCCCAGAGTGGCTTATTGGAGTTGCACCACTTTGTGTAAAAGATAATTTAAAATGTGAGCTGTGTTCTACACTGATCAACCAGGATGGTTTGCACAGTCAGTTATATCTTAGCTGTGGAGGCAGCAGCCCCTCAGCTGAGAGTGGGAGAGTCCTTCTGACTTATCTCCATGCTCAGACAAGGGAGGAGGATCTGAAGAAACTGTAAACACTTACACAAGTCTGTGAAGAGTCCAACTTTCTTTTAGGTGCCCCCAAGGTTTTAGGCATCAGCAGAACTGATCTTAGAGGCTTCATTCCAGACTTCCTTGCTTCCAGCAGCCCTTGGGCAGCTGTTGTTACACCGAGTTAGTCCAAGGTCTGTGAGCCAAGGCTTGGCTTAAACACTGCTTTCTAACTACTGTTGGCAGAAGCCACAAGTATCATGGCTAACAATGCCTGAGAGAGTGCATGGCCTTTTATTTCATCCCTGCTCAGGGTAAAAGTGGCAAACTTGATTTAAATAAAAATAAGGTTATTCAAGAATCGTAGAATGGGCCAGATCTCATTTGTGTGTGTGGGGTGTAAAGAAGCATGTTTGGTCAAAGAGGCAGATGAGCTCTAAGCATGCACAAATGCAAGCTGGTAAAAAGTCACAGCATCTGAGGAAGTGGGTACCAGCAAAAGTAATGTAAATCTGAAAAGAAAATAATTCTGCTGCTATTGGTCTTGTAAAATGTTGTAGGAAACATGCTCCTTGCTTTTCTGGAGAGATCATCTTGGTTTGCCAGCTGTAGCATCCAGATGTATCTTATATATAAATTCTGATGTTTGTCACTCTTATCTGCTTCGAGAAGGGGATTTTGTGGTATTCTCATGCATTTTTGCCGAGCTGTTTCCTGATGCTGTTAGGTCTAACAGGACATGCACGGCGTTCAGATAGAGCCCAAGAGGAAAGAGCAGCATAGAAGGGCTGTTATTGCACGAATAAAACGGGAGAGGTCTCACTGGGTTGTTCCCTACGTGCTGCTCCAGTGCCATCTACCGTTCTTAGGCCATTGCTCTTCATAGGAACGGACTTGGTTGGTTTTTTTTTTTTGAAAAACAGTTTTTCCTTTCATTACATTTTGCTTGTGGGCTGGGTTGTTCTCTGCCACAATCCTTCTGAAGTTAGAGAATATTTAATTTCCTACAGGTATTGTGATAGCAACTTTCAAGTTGTGAACAGCAGCTGTGTTTCTAACTACTGGAATAATCTCCTTTGGACTGCTGTACCATTCACAGAGCAGTTGTATGAATTATTTTACTATACTCAATGCACATAAAGTAGAGAATTATGTGTTTATTTATTTAATGAAGTATTTGAAGAATCACATTAATTTTTAAAAAGCATCTGGGAAGAAAAAAAAAAATCTGGAACTGGAAAACAGTTACCAGTCTACCAGCAAGCAAGAGCTGTTATCCACTACTAAGTTGTTCTTGAGCTATGACATCAAATTGCTGAGCTTGTGCTATTTTAAATTCCCACATAGGCAGAAATTGTTTCTTTTCTGCCAGACTCACTTCAGCAGTAGGACCATGCTTGGCTGGACATAAGGATTTTCCATATGCAGAGTTCAAAGAGGTTAACAAGAAAAGATTTAGGGGGCAGACCTCAGAGAGGTGAGAGCTGGGATTAGGCAAAGCTGTGCTGTAGTGTAGATGTGGTGCAGAGGCCCTCAGGGGCTGGATTATGCCTGGAACTCCTGGGTCTGGGGTTCCTGCTTATCATCTTCCTTTCCTTGCTTACTCTGTCCATAATGGTAAGCCTAGTTATACAAGCATTTTGCAGCTGAGGTAAATTCCATCCTTTGGATTTTATAATCTATTCATTAGAGGCTCCTCTTGTTTGATTCTTAATCCTTAAATGCACACATGAATCATCCTTGATAAAGTAAATACTTAATGCAGTGGAAGAGCTGTTAACAGTAAATCTGTAAAGTAAACCTGTAACAGTGGCTTTACCACTCTATTCCCTACACTTACTCTTTTACAGTTTTCTTTTAATGGGCGTTTAAAAAATTATTTGCACACATCATCAGTGAGAACCTAAAGCCCACAGATGTTTGTCATCAGAGCTGAACCTCTGATCAGCATGGTTCTGAGTCAGCAAAGCTTGTACCAGGCCAGCTCTGGAAAAAGGAGGTATAAGGCACCTAAACCCAAAACTGCCCACCAGCACTTTTCCAGTGAGCTCTCTGGGATCCATGAATGGGATAGAATGGTGTCTACCCCTCCTGCAGGAAACAGAGCAGATTAAAATCCTGGCAAAGAGCAGTCATGGTTACTTTTCTCTTGAAACCGTGGCAGTTTCTCTTTAAACTTTTCCCCTGACTTCATTCTGTCATTCAGGATTCACAAAAAATAAGTATTTGCCCCCAGCCTAGTTTGTGCTCTTCTTCACCTGAGCATCCCTCTGGGCTGGGGCTGGGTTGGGTCACACATCTCCTCCCCTCTGCATATTCTGGCCCCTCAGTGGGCCCATGTTCAGTGAGGACAAAGTTCAGGGCTGGAGGGAAAACAAATACTGAAATCTGGAGAGTAACTGCAGGTTTGTCAGGGGGCTAGTCACTTCTGAGAGACAATAAGCAACTTGCAGTTCTGACTGCTGCTATGAGCCTGTTCCTCTGCAGTCAGTGCAAAAGTTGGCTCTGTTGACTTTGGTTCAGAACTGAAATGGGTCAATAATATCTCCCCTGCTTTTGAGTCTTCCCATTTGTGTGAGTGCAAGCAGACTGCATTGCACTTCCCTGTGTTGGTTGTTAGTGGCACTCCAGTTGTGTGACACTTCTCAACCCTTCTAGGCTGTAGGGACAAATCTTACCCACACAGGCTAGTTTCTAGTGACTTACTGGATGCTTACTGATCCTGTGATTATTGCCATGGGCAGAGAAGGAAGTCAGGGCAAAAGCAATGTTTCAGAGACTGGAAATAGATGTTTCTGTACCACCATAAAATTTGCTTAAGAATCTTACTGAACTATTGAAGAGAGGTTTGGAATGTTTTCTTGAAAGATGTATATACCTGTGCTACAGAACCTGCATCAGAAACTTAAATATTTCCCTTTTCTGGTCCTTTTTTAGATTCCAAGATGAACTTGGATGATTTCATCAGTATGAATCCTGCAGTGGGATGGGGCTCAGTGTTCTCCCTCTCAGACTTTGTGCATCGCTTTGGCAGTCAGACTGATTACAGCTATTCCTTGCAAGGACAGTAAAGTGAACAAAGTTCTTCTGGTTCTGAATGGATGTGTTTTGTTTTGCTGCTCTGACATTGTATTTATGGTTTACATTTCTGTACATGGAATAGGTATTTGGAAAAATAGAACACCCAGTCAGAAATATATCATGAACTGAATAAAAACCTTTATTTTAATTATGTAAGAATGCACTTGGTTTTTAATGTCAAATCAAAGGCAGACATGCCACCATAAGCATATTGCTTTTTCAGCTAGTGTGCCCAAACTGAAAAAAGCTGCAAAAAAAGCTTTTGGAAAAATATGTGCAGAAAATACTTAATATGGTAGCCTAAATTGCTACATGTTGTCACATTTTAAAAGTGAGATACAGTTTTCTTCATGTTATGATTGCTATCAGTTATATATAACCAGACAGTGCATCTCAGTTTTCTCACTAGCTTTACTGATTAGTCTTTATTTAGCAGAAGTGTCAAGGGAAAATTGATTTAGTGGTTCAGTTGTGAGCTACTCCCATGCACTAAGTAAAACCAGGTAAGTGTCCAGGTTTCTGTGCTGTACCAAGCAGAATTAAATCCTGCCATTGCAGTTAACTAGTTGGAAGATGCAGTTGCTATTTTTGCTTCTCATGCTGGCTGTGCATTCTCACCTGCTCCCATCTTCTTGCACTTGCTGTTTGTTTGGCCTTGTGGTAATTCTGGGTAATTCTGTCAGAAAGAAGGAAGTTTTGCTGAGGTCTTTTTTTCTGTCTCTTGGTTCCTTGAGCTGCTCTGCCATGAGGTCAGACAGCTGCTCCTTCTGGTGTAAGGAAATCAACAGGGCCATATGGCTGAGGGGAAGGGAGTGACAAAGCTTCCCCCTTCAGTGCTGTCTGCTGCTGAATATCCTTAGAGGTGATACCAAGCTGCATCCCTGCAGGGCATCCCAGGAAAGCCATCCTGCTGAGTGAGGGTTTGGAGCAGTCTCACACTTCCAGAAGAGTGCTCTAAACATGGAATTGCAGAAACAGGCTAAAATGAGGTCTTTGATTCTCAGCTTAGGACCTGTTCTCCTTTATACCCTAGCACATCATAGACTCACAGACTGGGAGAAGAACATGGGTTAGAAGGGTCAGGCAGTTGCTGATCCAATCTCCTGTTCAAATCAGGTCAGACCAGGCTGCTCAGGCTTTAGCCAGTCAGGCCTTGGAAATCTACTGGGATTGAGACTGCAATAAACATTTGTGATACACTTCATTCCTGTGAGCAAAACACAGTAAAGATTTTAACTACTAAGGGATCATTTTATTTGTAAGTAAAGAAAAATATCACAAGTTGTAAGAATCTTGTCCATGTTACATTGGTTTATTACATGTGTATTACTGTATCTCTCATCAGTTCTAGAGAATTTACTCAACATATTAACAGCAGAGACAGCCAGTTGAACAATTGTGGGATTGATTCACTTTATCCAGACATCTCTTCCTGTATCATAAGGGCTGCTGAGTATAGAAACTTAAACTTTCTATTGCCAGATGCAGCACAGCTGGTTGCCTGTACAGATATGCTGCTTACTACACATATTCCTTGAGGGCTAGCATGGACTAGTTTGGAGGCTGGTTGTGGGGACACTCCCCTCTGGAGTGGGACAGTTGATCTGCAGTTTCTGTCACTCTGAACCAGCATCACCAGAAGAAACTGAGATGAAACTCGGGATTCCTGATAAACTGGTGTACAGAACTCTCCTGAGAGGGGACAGCTGGATTTAATCAGAAAAAGGTCTGATGGATCCATGTTTGGATGAAATGGCAGCTCCTTCTGCCTGGTGCTTGTGTAGCAGGCACTCTGAGGGAGTGAACATGTTGTTACACTGTTTTGAGTGGTGCTGAGGCTGGTTGTGACAGTGCAGAGCAGCAGCAGTTCGCCTGCTCAGCTCCGTGTAGCTGCCAACGCTCTGGGTTAGACACAGCAGAAGTGAGAATGTAAAAAAACACGTTTTAGATGAGCAGGTTGTGTTAAGCACTTCTTATCCTTCAAGTGGTTGAATCTCATAGACACAGATTTCCTGAGCATTGCTCAACAGGCCCTTTAAGTTGTTACAGAACATGAGGTTCTCATCCCTCCCTCCTTGAGTATGTCATTTGATTTAACCTCAGCTGGTTTCCGGTGCCTGAAATCTGTGACACACTCTCTTTAGTGGGGGTCAAGACACAAGAATCTGCCTGGTTCAATCTAGTTTCAGCATCAAGGCTGTTAAGAACAGTCACAACCATTATTCAGAATATGCAAGTTAAAAAAAAAAATCAATGTGAAGAGTTAGTCCTTTTTCTCTGTAATCATTCTGAACAGGTGCTTAATTTTACATGTAGCAGGCTGTGTGTGTGTGATTATAGCTTTTCTATAATTAAGCACCTTTTTGTGGCTCTTGTAAAAAGTTATCATTCCTGAGGGATCAGTAGAACCCAGAGAGTTGTTTAATTCAGTGCTGAGGTGATAGTGCGGTGCTATCTCTCTAGCCTATCAAGTCTGGGGGCATTTCCTCACCTTTCAGGTGGCATGGTATCAGAAGGAAATAATTCAGGAATACATCAAGTGCTCATTTAGGGCCCAAAATACAAAGAGAAACTACTGCTTCACTGTAATTATCAGAAACCAGCTCTTTTCTGATGCTGATGTAGTCCTAGTGCCCCATCAGAGGGACTAAATGACTTCCCTCCCTTCTTTGGTCCTTTCTCCAGGTAACCCTAGCCCTGACTATTTTGCTGTGTTTAACCTCTGCTGTTAATCCATATTTGATGTATGAGGTGGCCCCACCAGTGTGGTTTCCTCACTGAACACCACAGTAAGTTGCAGAGAGAAAAGCAAAGTTTGCTGAGAGCCACTTTGCCATGTACCTGCAGAAGTACAAGCAAAGAACTTCCACTGTAAATCTGATGGCAAGGAGGCAACTTCGTGGCCAGACATCACTAACTGTCAGCTCTGTGAGCAGTGATGTATTTAAACACCCAAGGTTCAAGCAAGTTCCTACCACAGTCATACATAGTGTGTGGGGTACAGTGTATGGCAGAGCACAGCATCCTCAGGTGCAGCTCCAGGCTGGGCAGTGCAGCCACCCAGCTGAAGGGGTGCTTGGGGACAGCCCCACTCCCTGATGCAGGGGAACTGGGCTCGTGCCACTGAGGGATAGGAGATAATAGGAAAGCATTGATGGCTGATTGTCTGGGGTGCCCTGGCACAACAGGATCAGCCTGTACTCACACACCACACTGTCCATAGCCCTTGAGACTTTTTATCTTTCCTGTGTCCAGATGCTGTCTCACTGTGTCCAGGACAAAGATGTGCTGCTTATGCACTTTCAGTACAGTGATTTAGTAATGCAGCTCAGCTTCCCATTCCCTTTCAGTCTTCTTTTCCACAGTGATGTCTTTCTATTGTCCAGTTATTACAGTTTTTATGAGCTTAGAGCCCTTAAGTGGTGGCTTTTTGGACTAGGTGATCCTTGAGTCAGGCATGGAAGAAAGTGAGGAGAAACCCTCCTGCTCTCAGATCAGTTACTCACTGTCCCACAGTCTCCCAACTTCTGTAGTCTGTTGATCACTGGAAATTCTCCAAGCCTTTTGTTTCTAGACATCATAGGGTGAGACTGATAGCCTTACAATGGGGGCATATCCCATCTCACAGTGATTCCTCCCAGCTCCAGCAGGCTGTTGCAGCAGTTAGCTGCAGCATGAGGTGGAACACCCACATCTCTCCTGCCTTCTTCTCCTCTTTGCTGCTGCTTTTTACCTAAAAATATAGTTTATTTGATAACTAACCTCTTTTTGTGAGTTTAGAAAAATAGGCACTTTTTTCTGGTATGCATTTGCTTGGTCAGTGCATTTTTGCAAACTTGTATGTAATCAGGTCTGTCTGGAGAAAATCCCATTTCTGGGTCGGCCAGCAGAGAGAGCAGTCAGCATTCAGTGGATGTGCAGGTTGGGACACAGACAGAGGTGGCCCCCTGCACACTCAGCCAGTGGCTGCTACAGTTAAAAATGAGTCATTCTGACAGCTCTGAAGAAGTGATTTGTGTCTTGCAAGGCTGTGGCTGAAGGCTGAGGTACTGCCCTTGACTGCCTGAGCCTGCACTGTCAGTGCAAGCCCTTGCTGCACACCAGGGGCTCTACATGGTCACACCACAGAGTCTGAGGGCTCTGGTCAGCAGGCACAGTCCCCACCAAAATGGGTCTGTGACACCTTAGGGTGTCAGACCAATTGGTTTGCTATCAGTTTAGATACCTGGGGATTCTGCAGTCTGATCTGGGCTATTCAGGAAGCAAAGTGGCAATGGGGTGCATGTGTATGAATCAAATTCCAGGATGAGGGCCTTGGTCAGGACATTTTCACATGTGTGGCCTCCTCTCCTCATACCCTCATTGTCCAGCCAGAGCCTCATGCATGCTCTTAAGCACCACTGTTCTCCAAGCTTCATCTAAAATGGCCATCTCTGGTTGGTTGGGTTTTCCTTCTTAGAATGAGTTTGGTCCAAATTTTCTCATTTTTCACATTTTTTTCCCGTACCTTTTTAGGAAACAAGCGTTGTAGACTAAATGATTTGAGAAAACTGTACCAGGGAGTAAGAATGAGATGTGAAAATACCACCATGTCCCTACATAGTCACAGGTACCTTGCATTGGGTGTCTTGCAGAACCATTACCAAGACACTGTCCCTGACCCAGGTGGTGGCTGTCCCCCACACCTGGCATGAGCCACACTGCTGGAGGGGAGGCCCTGCAGGGCATCACTTCACATGTCACCCAGCAGAGCAGATGGCTCCAGGGTTGGTGGGGTTGCTCTCCTATGACACTTTGGATTCACAGGCTGGGAGAATCTCATCTCCTTTTGAGGCAAAACCTGTCTGGATGTCTGTCTCTCTTCAGGTAATTACCTTCTCAGAAATTTGAGGGAAAGAATGCTGGTGATTTTCTTCTGCCTTCTGGCTTCCTCCTTATGCCTCCTCGGCCCAGTTGAGGCCAAGGATAATGAAGCACAGCCAAGGAGGGAGTGTCTGGACACATCTGCCCAGGTTTGTGCACACTTCCCTGTGGAGCTCACCTCTTCTCGTTTATGATCATGGAGTCAGAAGTGAAGCACTCTATACAAATGCAGCCTTTCAGCAAGTTAAATGCAGCTGCAGTAGTGGGTCTGGAAAATCTCTTCAGTTTGACCTAAGATAAACAAATATGGTCGTTTAAGTATCCTCAATGTTTCCTTATACTTACAGTAGGAAATACTTTGGATACTGAGGGCAGTTAAAACAAATCTTACTCAGTTATCTAAGGCGTCTGGCACATCCCTGAGTTTTGAGCAAGCTAAGCCACTTCCTAGGCATGAGGTGTACCAAGCTTCATTTGATAGTCACAAAAATAAGCATTAAGGACCTGAGCTGTGAACTGCCACTCACAAAGTCCAACTGAAATGACATTATTGACCTGCTGCTCGTGACGAATGTCTGCTTCCTGCTCTGGAAGATGAGCAGGATGTTTCCAGTGAGCTCGATTCCTGACATTATATTACATAAAAGCAGGAAATGCTCATTTTGCTTTGTTCAGCATCATACCAGCCTTCCTATGCAAGGCTATATCTGGAACCCAAACACTGCAATAAGGCAGGAATCATTATATGTTATTTTTTTTTCAAACAGCCTACACAGTAAGAAGATGGTAGTTATCTCAGCCTTCCCTTCTTTTTAGTATGCAATTGTGGTGGCGTGCTTCCCCCTGTCTCAGCTTGGCTGCTGAAATGGCAGCACACCAGCTCCACGCTTGGAGCCATCCCGAGAAAATGTTCTGCTGCAGCTTTTAACCATTTAGCTGTAAAGCTCCTGCCACTTCCACTGTTCTAACTGCTGGGGTGAAGCAAGGCCTGCCAGTCCTTGTTTATAGCAAGCATAATCAGTTCCACTATTTATACTGTACTCATCACAGAGCACTCTGCTGTATGAAATGGTCACAGTTATATTTATACCAGTACAAAAACAAAGTCATCACAAATCGAGGAGGCGACATTCAGAGTAATTTTTCCTCACTACGTGACGCTGTTTCTTCAGCAATTCAAAGTTTTTCAGGCAGAGTCACTCTCTTAGGAAGAAAATACATCCCACTGTAAGTCAGGAATCCCACTAGTATTTATCTGCACTTGTGTTTTTGTCTTGTATGAAGGCAATGCAACTATTTAGCCAAGTAACCTCTACCAGTTGCTGCCTTGGTACAGGCTTGGCAGGGCTGCCAGCAAAGTCCATGGAGTTGACTTAGTACAGCTAAAAGCAGAGTTCAATCTCCTTTGCCAGAAGTACTAAAAATACCTTTTAATATGCTAAGATATGTGTCTGGCCAGGAGTTGTTTTCAAATGCATTGTCCATGGAGTTCCCATAAAGTAAGCAGAGCTCGATACGCTTGGTCCTGAGACACAAAATAACCAGTGCAGTGGGGTCCAGCTGTTCTTCTTGCTGGCATCCCCAGCAGGGTGCTCCCCCTGCCTTGTTCCCAGCAGTAGGCTGGGAAGAAGGGACTCGGGGAAGATTTGCAGTACCCTGCCTGCCATATTTTTCAAAGATCCTTTACAGGGTAGATCGTTTACCTAATTGTCATTCTCATTCAACTTATTTGATAATTGTTAAATAAAACACCCCAAGTTAGGTGCTTTTGAGATCTGAAAGATCAAGTGAGGGGCTTTGTTGCCAGCAGAGAAGACCCACGCATATTCCCAGCATCTCCTGCTTGCCAGCCTTTCCATGCCCAGAGGCAAAGCCCCAGCCTCCTCTGAGCTGGTGCCAAGGGCTGTGTGAGCAGGGGCTCCCTTTAAAGGCACAGAGCCTGATGAAATCTTTCTGCCAATGTTCTCTGTGGCCCTACTGCTTTGGATTGCTGTGGGCATCCAGGGCTGTGGAACAGCTTAGCCTGGCCCTGGCCACGCGTGTGCAGGTCCCCAGCCCTTGCCAGGGACCATGGGGTCCCCTCTGCTCACCACCTGCAGGGGCAATGCAGACAGTGGAGGTTGCAGGACATTACCACCCCACTCAGGATCACAGAATCAGAGTGGTTTGGGTTGGAAGGGACCTTAAAGATCATCTAATTCCAGCTGCCCTGATGTGGGAGGGGCACCTTCCACTATACCAGACCTCCATCCAACATTGCAAGGATGCTTGCTGGGCTTACAGGCATCCTCAGAAATGGGGATTATTTGTGGTCATTCAAAAAGCAAATGCCTTGGCTTAGCAGATGGAGTCCAAAAAATCACACGTGGAGATTGCCCAGTGCTGAGGACATCTGAAGCCTGATACTTAACAGAAGTACACGTGTGGGGTCCAAAAGAGGTGTGACCATCTTCAGTGACACTTGGTCTCCTCTGAGCTGGCATTATTGTGTCTCACAGTAAAGGCCTCTGCCTGGCCTGCATAGTCAGAAGAGCCTGCTCCCAAATACTGTTGGAACTGCTCCTTGCTGCTGTTTAATGCCATTGGGAGAGTGATCCATGGAGCTCCAGTGCTATGGCCATTGGCATGGCTGGATTAGCAAATGGAAGCTTTGTTTTGAGCTTCCTGTAATAAAATACCATGCTGCTGGAGCACACAGGCCAGCTAGGGTTTCACTGCCCACTTAAGAAAATGAGGGCAGAGGGTGATTAAATATTAAGTGGGATGCAAGATCTCAGCACATGCAGTTCATCTGGTAACCTGAGGATGGGCTGGAGGTAAATGTGCCTTCCTAGATACCTGAGAGGGTACTACAGCAACCCATCCTGGCCAGCAAGAGGAGCTTTGGGGTTCCTCCATCAGTCTCCAGTGCCAGGAGACCTCAGGGGTGATGGGTGTGCCCATGGAGAGACACCAAGGTGAGGATCCTTGGAATACTTGCATCCTTTTCTATTTAGCTTTCTGTCTCTTCTGTAAATCAAACACCATTTCTGGCAGCAGTGGACTGTCAAAAAGGTTACGCTGACATCAAGCAGAAGATACTAATGAAAAAAACAGAAAAGAAATGAGTGATTAATGCAGAAACTCCTTCTCACTCCCCCACCCCAGGATGAGCCATGTCCTAAAGCCTCTCCTTCAAGCAAAGCTGCTGCTGACAAGAAAGTTCCTGACCTTCCTTACACTGCAGAGCAAGATTTCTGAAAGGCAGCTTTTCCTGTGTGTGTGTCCATGGGCACACAGGTGCCCCTGGGGCTCCCTCTGCGTTGGGACAGAGGGACCGACAGACAGACAGACAGCTCCTCCCACAGCAGCGTGTTTGGCAGCGGGTGTTGGCTCCCGAGCTCGCTTTGGCGTTAGCGATGGCAACAATGAATGATTTCCTCACCACTCCCGTTAGCAGCTGGCTCTTCTTGAGGAGGATCCTCACCTTGGCTGCTGCTGCCTGCTCAGGTGTAAATGCTGGGAGGGCTCCTGCTCCATTCCCTCCCTCCCTGGCACAAGCATGAGCAAGTAAATCTGGATAAATCAAGGCTCTTTCCTCTCTGAAAACCTTAGGCCAACATTCTACAGCTCTTTTAATGATTTTAACTTCCATAATCCCCTTATCCCATACCCCCTTGGAAACACTTAAAGATGCTGGGTTTTCCTGATATAAGCTGTGCCAAAACTTGGTTCCTTCATGAAGACAAACTGGCAGTGGAAACATTGACAGCTATACAGGGAAATATTGTATTGCTTAAAGAACTTTATTTAGATTGCTCCATTGTGGGGAGAGTTGTTTGTTGGTTGGGTTTGTTTTTTTTTTTTTTATTTTGGATGGTGCTAAAGACGCCATAAAATTAGCTACAGTATTAATTCCAGTGATTTGTGCATGGCATGTTCATGTGCCTTCAAAATTAAAAGAAATCATGATAAAACTAAACAAATAAATGTTCTTGAGAGGCCTAATCCCTTTCCTTCATGCTCCCAGCAGCCACCAAAGCCCGCGGGGATCCCAGGAGGGCAGGAACAGCAGAGGCCGGGCTGAGCGGCGCGAGGGATCCTTGGGGAGGCTTTGTTGCTCTGCCACAGGGATAGGAATGTTTCTGGCAGCTGACAGCGTGTGTGGCTCCAGCAGAGGGATGCAGAACAGGGAGGCAAGTTGTGCACACGATGGAAAGGGTCCTTGCAGCAGCACCCGGCTGGTCACGGGCCCACGGCACCCTCGGGACAGCGGGCACGGGCAGAGGGCACAGGGAGATGCAGCCATCTGGAGAAGGACAGTGCTTTTGCAGTGGAGCAGGCACTTGCTTGATGCTTCTGCAGCCTTCTGGGGGCCAGAGAGGGTTTAGAAACCGTGGAAATGCACCACTGGGGGCACGTTAGGGGGCTGAGGAAAGGGCTCCGAGCGGTCTGGAAGATGCTTGCAGCACCGCTTTTGTCCGGGGTGTGTTCTGCATCAAACCAGCACCATTTTGCAGGGAAGGGGGGAAATAAGTGGGTAAAGAGCACCCAGGCCTCCCCTCTCCAGCTCTTTCCAAGCAGGCCAGCTCTCCACACTGGTTCAGGTTTAATTCATGCTCTAGGTTCATTACAGCATTTTTTTAAAGCTGCAGCCTTACCCTGTACATCCTCAGCCACATCAGTATCCCTGTGCTGCTGCCTGGGGCCAATAAGCCTTTGAGCTCTTACTTTCCTGAAGGGCCAAGCAAGGGATTTTTTGCATTTTTTCAGCCTCTACTCCAAATAATCAAAAAAATAATTTTGTATATATTTCAAAAATACCTTGAGGCTTTAGGCAGCCTGAGGAGAAGGGGTGCAAGGTGCTGTTATGCCCAGGGGTGTTACAAACCTCTCTGACTGGCTCCTGGTGCTGCAGGATGGGTGTTGTGTAGTGGCTGCTCTCTTGCAGCTGCCACACGTGCTCATGCATGTGTGTGAAATGGGCTAACTTGGCTTTTCCTTCTTCTGAAAGTTCAGCATAAGCAGGGAATAATAAAATGCAATTTTTCCACAGGGACTGGAGGAAACAAATTACTGCCCGGGTGTAGCTGAGGGCAGAGTCTGGTGCATTATTTTCTGTGTAATAATTCCCACGAGGCCTTGTGGAAACCCAGGGATTTTTTTTTTCCCTCTCATTCTTCTACTTCCTTGAACTTTCCAAAATACTCTGCTGTAACATATTTTCCTCAGTCACATGTGTTAGTGAGGAGAGAAAAGGTTAAATTCTCCTTTCGTACTATAATGTAATTCATTTCCTGTTTTTCACAACTGTCTAGACACAAAATCTAACAAGCATTAACCCTGAATCCCACCATTGGGTTAAAAATAGAGGCTTTAAATATAAAAGTGTGTGGTAAGAGTAAGATTGTAGGTTTCTACCTACCACTAGGAGACAGTGCTTTTAAATGAGAACCATTTAATTAGCTGTAAGTAACGAAAAAAATTACTTCAGTTTCAGAGGTTTAAAAAGGCTCCTGGTTGCTTTATATATACCAGCAGTAACACAGGCCCTGCTGAGCTGTTGCATGGACAGGTTGGTTCCCCCTCAGGAGTTATATTTATCTGCATTTACACCTCCAGCTATATTAAAAAAAGAAAGAATAAATTCCACTTCAGTTGGAGACCTATAAAAAGATTGGGAGAAAGTAACAGAGGACCAATGTTGAAAACCATGGTCAGCTTCTGGTGGGAGACCCATGGACAAAATGTGCCCCAGGCCCTGCTGAGGAGGGTGCCCCAAAGCCCAAGGGAAAAGCGATGGCCATGGTACCAAGAGACACCTCGTGCTGGGAAGGCAAGGCCATGGAGTGTTGGGTCCCAGCCTAGCACAGCACTGGAATTCTGGCAGTCATGACCAGACCCAGAGGGGCTGGATCATGTTTGGGCTGGAGGCTGGCCCCAGGCTGAGCCAGGCAAGTGCCCCCCGTGGGTGAGCAGCCTCCTCTGACACTTCCCACCAGCTGGGCTGCCACACTGGAGTGGGAGGAAGGAGAGAAGAGATTTCTGGCTTGGAACATGAGCTAAACCCCCCACAAAAGTGAGAGCTTTGCTTATGGAGGGAAAGCAAGAAAAAGCAGAACTGTAGCCCACCCCACCTTGCACAGGGGGCAGACAGGGAGCAAGGCAGCTTCTTGGCTGACAGTTTATTACACATACCTTTCACATCAAAGATTATCCACAGAGACATCATATTTTAAGTACTTCAACAATAAAAATAAATGCTGGTAAGAATTAGCTTGACCCAATGCTTAAAAGCCCTGCTAAAATAAGTCAAAATTCCTGGTGTGCTGTGACAAGGAGGAACTCACATTTCCTGCACTGACTGTGTTTCTCTGTCTATGAACACAAATCCCATGGGGTGGTTTGTTTATTTATCCCATGAAGCTGGGAGTGGGTTTCTTTTCTGTCCCACCACCCACTTCCAGCCACTGCATGAAAGCAGCAGCACCTTCAGGAGCTCTGGGATGGACCTGGCACCTCAGCTGCAAACCTGTGTGGGCTGCTGTCTGTATTCAAGGTCTGTTCTGACCAGGACTGAAATTATCCAAGGAAAACATATTAAAAAGACATTTGTTTGTTTTCAGCTAAAAAGTGCAGTGTACTATGCATCAAGAATAGTGAGGAGTGAACTGGTGTCCTTCCAGCTTAGAGAAGGCCTTTGAACCCCCATGAGTTATTTATAGAGCCTTTTGGAAAACAGCTCTTTCCAGTTTCTGCAATGTTGATCACAGGAACAGCTCAGGTTTTGTCAAAAATAAAGCAAGCCCCTACATGATTCACTTGGATTCACCCCTGTAAAGCAGAGAAGCAGAAGTGAGGATTAGGGACAGGCGGGGCAAAGCAGAGTAATAATTTTAATATTCATCATGTAAGAGGTTTTCAAAATGCTTTTTTGGCTAAAATGTACTTCTTTTATTAGGCTTTAAGACAGACAGTAAGGGCACTCCAAGAAGTATACAGGGTGACCTGCAATCATTGATCAAGGCAGAGCCTCATCCATGTTCCAGGATGCCTCTCCCTCCCTGGCTGCACTGAAAAGTGTGGAGGTGGTAGCAGCAATAATGTGAAAATGGGGCCAAACACACTCCTAAAAATATCCAGTACACCCCTTTAAGGATTTAGTCTTTGCACATTCAGTCTATTAAAATAAGTAGAGCTTGCTATTTTCAAAAGAGTTTGAATAAGAAATATATCTTAACAACAGCTTTCTCTTGTTTAAAAGGCTTTGTGATCTTGTCCCATCCTATGTTTCCAGAGACTGTGTCTGGGGGGGTGCAACCCTCTAACTGCAGATCTGAGTCACAGCATAACTAGAGAGTCTTAGGAAACCACTCAAACATACCTAATATGACAGTGCAAATGAGATTGAAAACAAAACATCTGCGTTTTGTGCTCATTTCCATAGCTGGCATAGCTTTCATGAGGCAAGTAATCCTGTTTTACCATGATTTACCAACCAGAGGCACATTTCATTTGCCTCCTCAACTGCTTTTCCCCAGTTTATTAGGAGTCACTTCAGTAGACTCCTACTCACATTCCCTCTGAGCAGGAACCTGGGTCAGACTGTTTGCAGTCCTGACAATAATAAGATGCAATCATTCTCCACCCCCAAAAAAAGATTAGAAAATAATCACTCAGGTAATATGACAAGAAAAAACCCCAATATTTTGTAAGCCATAAGTTGGAGTTGAAGGTCTCTGATCAGTGTGAGCACTGGTGATCTCTTTCAGGGCAGCAATCACTCCTGTGCTGTGGGCAGGCACAGGTTCATGAGCACAAGCTCCCTGTGAGCACAGTTTCTGTTAGAAGCAAGGGCTCATTTCCCCTTGAGATGTGATGAAGCAATAGCTCTATCTGGGATGTTCTACTGCAATAATGAGCCAAGTTCTGGTTGTTCCTGCAGAAGAGGCTTTGCTTTCAGTCATCAGAAGCTCAAGGCTGATAAGGTCACCACCTTGGAAGCAATGAAACAACCAACTCTGTGGTTCACATTGTTTGAACATTTATTGCAATTCAGTGTCAAAAATGTTTTACAAAAATACTGTCTGCACAGAACAGCTGTAAAAATCAGTTGAACATGCAAGGAAAAAGGAAAAAAGTGTGCAAATTTATAATGGAAGGATTTTAACCACACAATAATATTAAAGAGAAGTCTTATATAAGGGATGCCTTTCACTTCATATCTAGTTACAACTTCAAGGAAAAATAAAACAGAACACACGCTCTCTTCCATATATAAGTAGGTATTTATAATTACTATAGATTAGTTCCTAAAGATGAGCATATTTTCTATTTCAAATTAAAATGTTCTCTTGGTAGCTGACCTGAGCATTCTGTGCAGCACAGGATGGCTAAAGAGAGGCAAATTCCACCTTCAGCTGCCCTCTCAGGAGGAGAAGCAGCTACACTTGTTCAAGAGAGAAGGAGTTTTTCTGGTGTCAGAAGTATCTGTATACTTGAGACTGCGTGTGTCAAGGACAAGATGGATTTTTTTTCTCCTAAGGCCAGGTCCTGCAAAGCCAATTTGCTACCAACAAAATCACTGGAGGAAGACACTGGCTAGGAATTAGGTGCTGGTAAAGACTCAGAGCCCAGCAGCCACACAGTGACCACAGCTTCAGAGCCTGGAACCAGCACCACTACAGACAATGAGGAGAAAGCAGCACAAGCAGAGCACCAGAGTCCCAAGCCTTGAAGGAGGGAGTGAGTCTCTACCAGCCTGATCAGCCATCAGCTCCACAGGGCCTGTGCAAACAGGCCAGCTACAAAGGGACATTTTAATTGAAAGCTGTGTTTTTGGCAAGGTGCTGATCTACGGCGAAGATGTGCAACACGTTTGTAAGGACAGCCGCAGAGGACAACGCTGGCTTGCTGTACCAGAGATCAGTGTGAAAAGCACACCTGATTTGTTTGCTACACAACAGGATTTGAAATGTTCCTGCTCTAAATGAAATTCTAGCAACTAAGGGCCAAGGAATTTTCTGGGCAGGAAAAGCTGGTTTAGTACCTGTGTATATTCTAGGAAGTGACAGCTTCACAAAAGTAATTGAAGTCAAACAGAAATGGGAATACAAACAGTTTAAAACCTGGGACAAAGAAAAATAATATAAAATATATTCCCATATACAGAAAGTGGCAGGGTGCAATTAAATGTTTACATACAAAGCAATGTCCTCATAGCAATACACATTTTCCTAATCACTTTACATAATAAAGGATCTAGAAATTCCCAGTTAAAAAAAAAGAAACCCAAAAAACCTAAGAGGAGGTACACACACTTTATGATCAAACTTCAGAATACCATAGTTAGTATAAATGGCTTAAGGGTATGTACAGCTGAAATCGTGCCTCTTGAAATGACCACCACATCAAAAACTGGCCTCTTCTAGAAAGCTGAAACAGATCTCTGGGATCTCTCCCTTCCTAAGCTTCCTCCCCTGCATGGATCTATTTTTCCTCTTCACAGCACCATGTGTTATGCTGTCATTCTATTTAATATATCCTCTAAAGACAATGAGATTTCCCTGGATATGTTGACAAGAGAAAACCTCAAAGAGAGGAAAAACTCTCCTAGTATAAGATGCATATCTAATGGAAATGAATCAACTAACTGGAAGGTGAAATGTCATTTGAAAAGAACATTCTATTTCCAAAATACAAGCACAAGTCTGTTTCCCCCTTCACAACACCTTTGCCACAATTGTCTTAACATAAAGAGGTCCTTTTAGCCTGAGAGCTGCCTTAAACCATCCCGCCTGGAAGCCCCTGGTATCGCTGCCAGTTTTGTTACTCTGCCATCCTCAGCCAAGCAGATGCCTTTGCACCACTAAAATACTGATTGCTTTGTTTGTAAGTGGTTAGAGTAAGGTATTCGGGTGCAACAGCATTTTGTTTTAAATACAAACCAAGAGTATTGAATTCACTGCAACATCTCCCTGTACCAGCCACTCAAGAAACAAAGGGGCCCCACAGAGACCAAGGTCATCTTTGACAATTGCTGCAGCAGGAGGGAAATGACTGAGTCAATAACTGAATAAGGCTTATTCTGTTTCTTTCTGGTTAGGCTGTTTTGTTCTGTACAGTAGTTGCTCCGTTTGCTGCTAGTTTGGACACAGACAGCAACATCCCAAGACCTCACACAAGCAACAGACGAGTGTCTATGTATAACAAGTCATCTTTAGCACTTTGACCCTTACAGTGCTAAGAAATAAAATACACAGTAATTGAAGTTTATAAATAGGAGCCTCAGCTGCACATTAAATCTGTTGTCAGTACGACCCATGGTCTCTGGGTAGAAGAGGTCAGTGAAGGGATGATAGAGGCAACAGCTAGAGCCAAGATATTCCCAAATCACAGCTCAATGTTGAGAATTTCCATCTTCTAATGCAAGGAATGCAGAAGGCCAGATTCAAACCTGAGTTTAAAATTCACTCAGTATCACAATCTCACAGAGGGTAAGTGCTAAGCACAGATGCAGAGTAGGCAGAATGCTGCAGCTTTTCATACCAAACTACTGTTGCCTCCCCATCACAACAGGTTGGCTCACTGTGGGTGGCAGAGGCAAAACTACAAAACAAACCAACCCCAAGTCAGAGCTGGATACAAAAGATGCCAAGTAGAACATGTCTTCTCACTGCTGGAAAAAGGAGCTACAGGACTCTCCAAATTCAGTGGCAATGCTTCACTCACTTCACTTGCAAGTTTCACTCTTTAAAGTCCTCACTCAGGAAGCCAGATTTCAGCCTTGTCTACCCGCTGCCATCAACGCAGGAAGGAAAACAGAAATTGCCCTCCTTTACTGACAAACATCCCCCAAACAAGCACAAGTGTATTTTTCCAAGGTAGCAGTTATTAAGTCACTTTCAGTTGACCTGAGTATGACCAGGAGGCTTATGCTTTCCACCAGCAGTTGAACTGAAGAATGGGGCATTAACACGAAGATAAAGCTTGTTATACTGCACGTGTTTTCCCCTCATCTCTGGACAGTGACAAGCTCTGGGCCATGGCTTAGGGTGGTACAGGCTCACAGAACACCCTGGAAGAGCAAAAACTCAGGATTTGCTGTTAAGTGGCTGGAGAAGGGCAGTTCTTGTCAGCATTTTCCTTGTTTTCCTCCCCTCTTCCCACTGCTCCATCTAGAGGCAGCTTTTTTCCCTTTTCGCATCTCTTCCAAGAATATGCAAAGTGATTTAGTTTGCAAAAACGCAAATACTGTAATTTTAAAATACAAACAGCTGCAGAAAAGTGTCCAAAGTCAGTTATAAAAATGTAAAAAAAGGAACAGCATATTTAACAATAATTAACTCAAGTAGTTCTTCCTGAATTGTCCTGAGTACTCCTTTTCCTCAAAATTTTTGTACATAGTCACACACAACCCACTAAATATTTACCCTTACGAGGTATCCTGCTTACATCATACACAGAGAAAGTGCTATACCGGAAATCTACTGGCAAACAGCAAAATCTTTCCACTGCAGGTTTTCAGATTGCTATGTATGAGCTGGATTCTTCAAGCTCCACTGTCGAGAAAAGTGAAACATTGCATGCAACAGAGGAGACAGTGAGCCAGATCACAGCCACAGTGAAGTGGCCACTTGCTCTGCGAGACTGAAAATTTAGCTCTGGGTTAGGGTTGGAAGATCCCCTAAAGCAGCTCAGCACTGGAAGCAGAAGGGATCAGGGTCCTTGGGTCTTTGCCCCAGCACGGAGAAAGAACCAAAGACATCAACATGTTGGAAATCCCTTGCCTACCCAAGTCCTGCCTGCTAAATACCAATCACTCCCTGTGCTCCAGGGCTCTGAAATGAAATATTTGCTGCCAGTCTTCCAATGAATAAAAACCGCATCATTTAATGAGATAATGGCCCAGTTCTTCCTATATTTTACAGCTCCAAGATGACTGAATTCACTTGACAGCAGTGGGAATACAGAGCAGTGTATATGTTGGAAAACATGGGCTTGAAAAAACAGATTCTCACCTCACTTAGGATTTCAACTAGTGCAATTAATCTAATAAAGCAGATAAGAATTTACCTTGTGATATTAAATCCAGTCATCCTTTATTTCCCTATCACAGAACTTCCTCCCTTATAGATACTGCTCATCCTTTTGTCTTCTCTCTTCACATTTGTGTAGTCTTTCATAAAACCAACAAATTAAAAGAGGATGGAGTAAAGTCTTAGGTATTCATATGGTGCCTATCATCTAGGCATTCAAGCACTGAGCAAGAAAACTAATGTAAAGAGGTAAGCATTAATACAAGAAAAGATGCTTACTATCACAAACATTTCCCTTTAAATCATTGTACAAAATACAAAAGTTCACATTGTACACTGGATTTTTGTTTGAAAGGAACTCAATCTATTAGAGGTAGAAAGTGGTATGTTGCGATTCTGTCTCGCAAGTAGGCTAGAGTTCTATCCTAAGTATTTCAGAATGTGTCCTTTTAAAAGCACAAAAGTATTATTAAACTTGTCACAGGGATATTTTTCATAAATATTTCTAAAATGTCATACTTATAAATATGTATGCTAAATAAAACCAGATGGAGGAACAGTTCAACAGTCCTAGCCTCATATTGCTTTCTCTCTATTAGAAACAAACCAAGAGTTCTCAAATGGATGCGGGGCAAATTCATTTTTAACTTCTAAAAACAAAAAATGAAGGTTTTTTTGCCCTGTATCTTGTACTCTGATGATAAAAAAGGGACTCTGTACAACATGCTGTATTTAAACACCAGTCCTATGGAAGTCTGTATTCCTTAAGTGCTGCATGTCAGTGAGCAACTTCACCTTTCTTCTCTGAGATCCTCTTGTTCCTTGACTCAGGAGCTTCAAACATGAATATTTACACTATTTACAAGTGGAGTGTCCAAGCTCTGTGACAAAGTGTCCTGTAGGAATTGCATAAGCTGCACTGACCCAAGTTCAGAACCTGAATAAGTTGATAAACTCTTGTGGTGAAAGAGAGGTGGAGCAAGTCTCTGGGTTGTTGGCTGTGCAGGGGTGATCAGTACCCTGGGAAAGGAGAAAACAATTGTATTTAGAGAGGCTGCAGAAAGGGTGCCAAAGCATCAGCCAACTCAGCACTGCTCTTGTGCCTGACATCCCATGTGAAAATAGGTAGAGCAGGGCCCACAGTAACAGACAGCTCAGAACTGGGCTTAATATCTTAGGGGCAAGTCATCAAAAAAAGAAGCAGCAAAGAGCCAATTAATTCTTTTTCCCCTCTTCTGAGGGAAGAGAGCCTTCCATCAGCAACTGGAGTAACTAACCCCAGAGACATGCCTGGCATATCACCACAGTGGTCAGCAGATTTTTGTCCTGAGCTCTTTTGCAGCCATCAGCTTTCATTCCAGCTAATCCTGTTGCCAGGATCTCCACTTCTATGTAACAGGTAGGGGAAGCTGCTGCAGTGCTAAAATGATTTCTTGCAGGCAGCCCTAAAGCACGCCCATCTTCCAACCCTCTGGCCCCCATGGACACTACTCATGCTCAAGATAAAGATGGGATCTCTTAAGCACAGAGAAGAAAAAGTCTTAATAGCTGAGGCAGAATTAAGATGTAGGAATTTACATGGCTATGCAGGCAAATGAACTGCAACACCCCAATCCAGCTGCAATCAGAGGAAGCACTGGATGCCTCATGGCTCCTGCCCCAATCAAATCTGTCCCACCAGCACCTCATACCTTCCAGGAAAGTATGTGGCAGTGCCTGCATAGCTGCAGTGTGTCACCATACTGTTCCTTCCGTGGGTAACACCTTATGAGCTTGAAGTACATCTTTTTCCAATCCAGCTGTCCTTTGTCAGATAAGATCAGACGTTTGCGAATCTTAAAGAAAAGATACACAAAATTACAGCAGGTCAAAGAAACAATTTGTTCTGTTCAGCTCATGACATTCTCTCCCTCACATGTCAACCTTGCCAGTGCCACAACAGCTCCCCTGCAACACCAAGAAAGCTCTTACTTTGAAGACTTCTGAGCTTCTTTGAGCTAAGAAGCTCTTATTTTCTACTTACAGCTGAAAAAGCTTCCTGATGGGAACAGCCTCACTCAGTACCATTATGAGGGTCTATTCCCACTTCATCAGCTTCACTGTAGGAAGCTTTAAACCCTGGAAGCTATTTCATACTACTTTGACCACTGTTTCTGGCTGGCAGCACAGCAACTAGAGTTGCATTTAACAGTTGTAAAAGTTGAAGTATTTTTCTCTAAGAGTCAATGTATTAGCTTGGGAGACACTAATCTCTCTTTTAGGGTTTTTTAGTTGCAGAGGCTGGATTTGAATTTACTTAATAATAGATATAACTCCTCCAAAGTCACTTTCAAAGTCAGATTCAGAGTGAATAAATAAAGCCAAGTCAGCAGAGAAATCTGGCACATGGTTTCTGAAGTGCAGAGATCTAGTATAAACACCTCAGACACTCATCCATAAACAGAGGGATTTTTGTTTGTTTGCTTTGAAGTTTAGATGATCCCAGATGATTACCAGCCTGTCAGAGATGTTTACACAGGTACAAAGGGGGCAGCAGCAGGGCTGCTTTCCACATCACTCACGAAACAGCTCAGAGGGGATTTCTTTCTCTAAAGGGCAAGATAGTACATCTCATGGTACATGGTACATCCACACAGCTTCTCTGCAAGGGTGCCAGTCCCTGGGACATCAGGGTGATTGCTGGAGCTTGCCTGCACGTTTTCCCTGCACACGTGGGGCAAGGAGCAACTGCAAGTCATGCAGTTGTTCTCACCTGGATTAGGATTGAAGTTCAGTGTATGATTAATTTCTCAAGATCCTATTTCAGGAATCATTGCTGTGGCATGTAAAACCCTCTATATAAATCATCTTCACAGCTAGTCTCATGCCAGCCTGTATTACCAGCTTGCTGCACAGCCCTCAGATCCAAGAGGCAGCCAAGTAAGAGAACACGCAGGGCGGGCACTTTCTGGGTGGGTACACCAAGAGCTGATGGCACTTTGCCTCCCCTCATACCTGTCTGTCTGTGAAGTGGTACTGGCACAGTTTCTTCCACAGCAGCCTGTCTTCACTGAGCACTTGGAGGTCAGGAGCCACCTGGCCCAGGCTGACCAGGTCCCTCCCATCGCTCAGTCGCTGCATGATGTTCAGTTGTAAACACAAGGGCAGGTCAGTGAAAGTGGTTCCTTTAAAGGCAGGCTGAAAGAGACAGACAGAACTGAGTTCCCAGGAAGCTGTAAACCTAAGAAATCCCAGCTTGCAGCATAGCTATTGCTTTTTAAAAACTTCTTCACACAGACAACAAAGCAGCAGTTTCCTCTTCTAAATAAAGGAGATATTTGACACAGAAATATTTGACATTGTGCCCCAGAACAGTTTGAGATAACCTCAAGGAAAAGGACATGTATCTACAGTACAATAATTAGGAGAGCTGCAGTCCAGGCCTCCTCTCCTTTTTGTCCACCCCACATCCATACTGGTGAGACACTGCTCCCTGGAGCATCACCATCAGCTTTCACTACAGCAGGACATTGGCTGTGTCATGGTATCAGCTATTGTCCATCCAGGTCTCCCAAGCACAAGGCAGATGGGCATTACTCCCCAGGTTCAGCTCTGGTTACACACACTGCTGGCAATCTCATGCTCTTCTGACACGTGTTTTAGCTTATGTCATCACAGGATCTTGCTGCAACCACAGCAGTGGCTGGGGAGTACCCACAGCATGAGTTCCCAGGTCACTGCTGGCAGGGCTAGCTTTTCCTCTGGGAACACTTGAACCCCTTTCTCACAGGCCACAGCTCTGGTTTTCCAGGCTGTTCAGCCACACAAAAGCAGATCCTAGCCTAAAGAGACAAAAGGCACCCTCATCCACCTTTGCTTAGTCTCCACAGGGTCCAGGATTGTTTCTGCAAGCCTGAATGGGACAAATTGACCACAATAGGGGTCAGGGGATATCCAAGGTATACACAGGAGCAAGGCATCAGCAAGGACCACAACCTGGGCTGCAGCTGCAGCTTCAAAACCAGCCCCAGCCTTATTAAGGCAAACAGCAGCTTCTAGGATTGGGCTCCAACAAAGAAACAATGTTAGACAGATGTGCCAAGTTCATCCTTTACCCTGCACAGAGATGCTGCTATTTTAAGTTGCAGAGTCACAGCACCCGCCTCATCTTTGGCAGAACTATTAACTGTTTCAAACAAGCAGCACACAGCCCACCAGCAGCAGGGGAACACTGCGTGAGACTGCTTCTAATCATGTGCTCCCATCTCCAGCCATCCCACAACATGGGAGACTCCAGAGGAACAATAATATGTCTGCCTTCCTCCCAGTGCCAGCCTGCCCAGATTAGTGACACTGCCCAGTACCTGCAAGGACCAGAGCTCCCCAACCAAAACAGCCATTTCTGCATCGCCACCCACCAGGCAGACCAGACACAATGGCTCCAGAAGGAGGGAACTGCCTCTACAGTTTCCAGAGGACATTCCTTTCCATGGCAGCCTGGGGCATTTTTTGGGATAGGACAAAGGCACCGGATCCCCTAGATCATGTCCTAGTGCCAGGCTGTATTTTGCATTCTTCTGAATGATGTCTATGTATAAGCTTTGCTAGGGCACAACAGGCAAGAGTAAGCTCAGACTCTTGGGTAAAAAAAACCCAAACAACCCAAAGCTCACATTTTTTCTGAAAAAACTTGTGTGACTCAAGCAAATCCTTACAGGTTTTCTGGATCAGGCCAAAAGCTTATCTACTACTACTTTTCCCTCAGTACTCTTTTCCAGAACTTTTATAGCATTACTTTTTTTGGAGAAAGAACACAGATTAGACCATAACAGATCAGTATGCTGTCATTTTTTTGGACAGAAGTCTGTCTTTTTTTTTTAAAGTAGCTGTAGCACATATAACACTTTGCAAGGTTGGTTTTTTTAAAAATTATTTAGGTCTCGAGTGTTTTAAGACATTTCCCCCCTTAGAAACAGCAGAAGCAACTGGCTGCACAGAGCTGAGCTGCTTGCTTTCTCTGAATCCATCTAGTCCCAGCTTGAACTGAAATTATCTTCAGTGGTATGAATGTTTTTCCAAGCTCTACATCTATTTTATTTACTTTAGCAAAAGTGTCTGCAAACCTATACAAGTACATTTAAAAGGCTGTTCCTTTCACAAGCAATGTTTTCATCCACTTTTGTCTAGATAGGCAGAGTTCTTCAAGGCTACAGGGGGAACACCAACACAGATAGCACGGGGGAAAGCTTTAGCACTTCAGTGGAGTAAGTATCCATTTGAGGTAGAAAAAAAAAAATGAGTGTTTATGTAGTCGTGGGCAACTTATCCTTAGTATCCCCGCTTGAGCAGAGAGGTTTGACCAGATGACTTCTAGAGGTCTAGTCCAACATCAAACCTGCTGTGATTGTGTGAAATGAACAAGTTCAGATTTGATTCCCAAGTAAATCTGGTATAGAAATTTATCATCTAATATATCCTTCCTATCCCCACAGATGCTGTTGAAAAAAAACAGATCTTGTGAAAGCAGGACTCACCCAGCTGGAACAGGTAGCTCTAGACTACTGGAAGAATAATTGGTATTTTCAGCCAGGAAGCATGAAGTTATGCAGCTATTTGAAAATTTGCATTTAATTTGCAGATTACACAAACCTAAAAACCTCAACTGTCTGATAAATTAGTTTTGAAGGCAATTGCTCAATTTGAGAAAGCCCGAGTTGACTTTTCACACTGAGGCCTGGCTTCTGAGGAATGAAGACAGGGAGATGATTTTCTGTACAGCTCTGTTCACACAGCACTTCACAGCTGTTATGGAGTCAAGCCACAGTCTGTGACCAGTAACCTCGAGCATGATCCTGGGTTATGTACATTGAGTTTGAATTAAAGGATTCAAGTAATGCTAGGAATGCATCCAGTTATTTTGGCAACTCCAGGTCCTTCCAGTCTGCTTGTACTGGGAGTAGAGTGGGAAGCAATCATCCAAATGAGAGCTGTTAACACAAAAAAGCTTTATGATGGAGACAATATTTTCACCTTTCAGGATTTGTGCTTACCCTGGTGATCTGAATGTTGTTAAGTTGCTGCTGCCAGTGGAGAATGCTCTCCATCCTGTGCACCCACATGTTGATGTTTCCAACCAGGACAGACTTGCCAACCCGTTGAACTAATGTGCAGAGGGATGTGTAGAGGGTCTGCAGCAATTCCCGTATTAGCCTGATGTTCTGCTGATCTTCAAGGACTTTGGAAGAACAGGAAAGGTTAAAAATGAGAATTGTCAAAATCCTTGTCTGAAGCAACACATTTCTCAGGCAAGTCAAGTCATTTGCTGTAATTTCACAGGTCAAGAGAGTCAGTCTGTGCTTTTCTTTTTAAAGGAAAGCACTTAAACATTAGCCAGTCACAGCAGGTTAGACAGCAGATGGAAAGAGAGCCTCCCAGGATAAGCAGATGAGATCTGCCATTTCTGCAGCACTTCCCATTTCCAGCCACTGGCAACCAGCCAGTTTTCCCCTCTGATAGTGTTATCTATGTGCACCTCTTCCCCATCTATCCCAGATAAAGTGCATTTCTCATTACTCATAACAGGCTGCTGTCAATGCCCAGGCTTTAGGGACAGCTACACATCCATGAGAGAAGTGCCACATCTCAACCACAATTCACTCCCCTGAACAGGTGAGACACCCCTCCAGAGCAGCAGGTACAGCACACTGCCAACAAGGCAGCAGCAGAAACTGCAGATAAGCCAGGCCGAGGGCTGGAGCAGCCAGAAATAGGACTCAGTAGGACACAGAAGGGGTGGTACTGAGGAAGCTGGGAAAGGAGTCACCTCTCAGATACCTACCAGACATTTCCTCCCCGCCACAAGTCCTTCATTGAGGGAGAAGAAAGCAGAACTGCACTACAGAAATAAGCAGTGGTGCCCCTCTTCACCCATTTTGCATTGCCTATTCTCAAGGATGTGGTTCACCACAGTACATCTGATTAAATCAAGACTCCCCCTCGCCATTTCCATTTCTTACCTTTCTGAACCACTTTTTCCAAAATATTCATGTAGTTTTTCTGGGCAATGCCACTCAGTGACGTCAGCTGAGACTTTGCTATCAGCTCCAACAGCTGTGGATAAAAATAGAAGTTGCAAGCCTTAGAGCACAGAGATACCTTTCTAATCTTGACTCCTAGTCACATGACACAGCAAAACAGTCCAGAGACTTGTTTGCTGCTCAAAAATAAAAAGGAGACAGAACAACAGAGCAAACTAATACAAACGGAAAGGAGAGCACTGGCCAAATGATTAAGCTCACTTCCAAAGAGGTGGGGAAAAGACATTTTAGTTATCTTCAGTGTGGGGGGAGATTTCATAGTTCAGAGACAGTGCTTGGACTGACAGCCACTATTTCCACCAAGGGAACAGCAAACAGCCAATGTCACCATCCTTCACTGGGGCATAAACAAGCAGTGTCATAAGGGAACACGAGCAAATGCCTGTTTGGATGGGGATATTATTGACAGACCATTAATGAGAATCAGGCTCCACAATTTACGTCATCTCCTGGGTTGCATGGGTTTTGTCAGAGCATTGTCACCACGACAGAAAGATTAAGTACTGTAAGAAGAGCAAAAATCCTCCCCACAGCAAACTCCTTCTCTCCCAAAGCTTCCTCCCATCTTCAGCTCTAACAACTACAATAACATACCACCTTTCCCTGTCTGCCTTGTTTACTTCCCCTAATTAAAATCCTACTTTTACTTTCAATTAGAATTTACTTCCCATCACTGACCTCCTGACTCTTGAGCAAGCTAAACAGTGAATTTGGGCTGCAGTTGTTAAAGGAAGCATTTCCCCACAGGGAAGGATGCTCTCTTGCTCTCTCTCCCCCATCTCTGCTACAAGAACAGCTGGCAAAGTTTCCTATGGAACATGCTCAGCAGAACATGTGGCCTCTGATCTTACAAGCCTTTCTCCCTTCCCCCAATGTTATATAAATGCACAGACTGCCCACGTGTCAGTCCATTTGTTTTGGATGTACATAGCCTTCTGTTTTAATTTAGAAAGGAAAGGAAAAACCTTTTATGCTACAAATCAATCAACACGTTGCCGCATGACCAGCTTATTAATCCTTTATCATCTGCAGCTTCAGTATCCCATTGCTGGCACCACAGAGAGTCCAGAGAAGCTGCAACTACTTGTGTCAAGTAACTAAGATGGCTTTTGACTAGACTTGATAAGTCATGAGCTGAACTGTTTGCCCTGCAATAAGAATGACAGGAATGTATTGGAAAAGTCACCGGCAGCTTGCCATGAAGCGGGAGCTGAGGGAGAGGTATTAGTGCAGCCTGCCCTGCTCATCTGGGGCACTGGCATGTGACTGCCACTTAGGAGCAGGGAAGTTGCCTCGAGTGACCAATCTCTTCTTCTGTTTAATATCCAGGCCAACACCACCATCAGATGGCTTTGAGTTTACATTCTATTAATATCTTGCACCTCATATGACCAAAAAAAAAGCCCCAAGATGAAAAAAGACCTGCACTAACTCCTGTCAAGGGCATGCTGCTTGTTTTCTTGGCTTGTTTGGAAGAAACAGGAGATGCAGGAGAGTTGGGTAATATTTGGTGCACATGCATCAATGGATTTTCTGGCTATATCAGCTTAATGAGACCACAATAAATAAATACTCCTAAAAACAAGGCAGTTTGCAAGATGTTTGAAGAGCTTATAAAAGATCTTTTCTTCATTTTTTGAAATACTAATAATGATGATGAATAAGTAAAAAAAAAAATCCAACCAATGTCCCACAGTAGTCTTCACTACTCCACTTACCCTAAACTGTTTAGCCTTCAGACCTTTGATTATAGTGATCAATTTGCCAGACTCCATCTGTACACTGGCCACACATGCACCCAGATTAGCTTGTCTGTGCACAAACAACTGCTGTCTCCAGATTGCACTGTTCTGGAACTGGCACAGAGACAGCTTCCTCCAGGCTGGGTGTTAGCAATACTGTGCCCATTGCTAAAAACACCAAAGTGCATGCAGTGATAAGCATCATGTAATGCAATACCAGAGGAGTTGGACACCAGGGCCATTCTTTCAGAAGAATGAGGATAAAAATCTTAGTTCCTTGAAGAACACCAAATTGGTACAAAATTAATTTAGCCAAAGGAACAGATTCAAATTCGCCCTGTCTGTGTTTATCAAGGTTCAATTTATGTTCAGTGAACCAGCTCAGATATCGTGTGTCACCTCCCTTCTCCTACAGCAATAAACACAGGATGAAATTCCATATGAAAACTATGTTGTGAATATTTCTAGGGCTACTCCACTCCCCAAGGACCGCTGACTGAAGCAACTAGCTAGTCCTCCAAATCAAAACACGTATTTTATTCTTCTGTGCTCACAGAATACACAAAAATCAGATAAGCAGTACAGTTCATCTGTGCCCCATGTGCTCCAGTGCATTGGGGGTCTTTTAGTGTTGGCACAGGCCCTGAGTATAGTCTCAGTTAATGAATCAACAAATTGGGGTCTACAGCAGTATAAAAAATAAACCAATGTTGCCACTCACATAATACAGACTAAAGCAGACTGATGAATTCAGATAAATGCTGAGTAGGGTAAAAAGACTGGGGAGCTACAAGCGTGTGTTATGATGTGGCTGCATTAAGCCCAGCCCACGCTCAACTGAGAGGGACAGATGGTAGGAGAGAGTGCACAGGGAAAGGTTAAGAGCAATTTTAAAAGGTCTGCTTTTCAAATACACTAAGTAATTGCATTCCAGCCGATTTTAACTGGAGCTGGGAAATCTGCAACACCTCTGGAAAACAGGGCATTAGATCCAAATTCACTCTTCCAACGCCTCAGAAGTTGAGAGACGTGACCTAGTAGCTTCACTAAAAACATCCTTCCCTATTTCGTTTGCTATCAAAGGCTTGCCAAAACTATAGAGAAAAGGCAAGAGATGCAGTGGGTTATCCCAGAGCCTCTGCAAAGCTGGCAGAAGGCAGCATCTCCCACAGCAGGGCAGTAACCTCTAAGTGCAGTGGGGCTCCAGCTCAAATCCACCAGCCATCAGTCTGGAGCAGGCAGTGAAACAAAGCCTCTCAGCTTCAGCAGCAGAGCAGATCCTTCTCCTCCCATAAGCACAAGAGAAAAAATAGCAAACAGAACAGTGCCATGTGGCAGGCAACTAGGGTCCCTGTTTCAGGGCCATGAAAACACTGCTGTGCACCCATGACTACTGTGTGCAGCATTGCTTAGACCTGCTACAGCCAGATGGCACTTTGGCCACAGTCTTGGTTCAACCCAGGGGTGTGCAGGCAATCCATACCCCAAATAACCACTGCTGGGGCTTACAGCACACAGAGCCAAAAAATCCCCAGCAGTCCTGCTGTGCTGAGCAGGAGAGTACAACCTTGACTCAAAAAGGGAAATACTCTGTACTGATTAAAATCACAAGTCAAACTACTGAAGTGTAAATTCTCTACTGAATACCTCAAGTCAGCTATATGAAAGTTGGACTGCACTGCATGAGGATCCTTAAATTTCTGATGGCTGGGGATGTGACTGGTCACATCTGGAATGTTTAGAAAAAGTGAAAAATTCCTCCTCCAGCCCCACCTTGCTCTCACAGTCCTTCACTTTCAGTGGCTGAAATGTCACACTGGCTGTCAGCTGACAGGTGGAGCAAGAGCAAGGTGAGTTATAATGATTTACAGTGCAGGTGCTGACAGACCTCCATGAGACAGCATCCAGCTGATATTCTTTCAGGACACAGGACAGCATAAATCCAGGACTCCTGGAGCTAACCTCTATTAAAACTTCAGGAGCAAATTTAAGACACTATTTTAGAAGATTGCACACAACCTCGATCATGTTATTTTAGAAGAGTTGTGCCCAGGCAGCTTAACCTGACCTAAGCTTTTATGATCAGGAACAGCTTCTTCCCTTGAGACTACACAATCATCATATGAGAACTCTTTCTGAAGTAGCAGCCTGGAAAACCTGTCATCTGAACACAGTGTTCCTGAAGGAAAACCATTTTCTGGGCTGCAGGCACCTTTGTCTCTGCTCCCATTAATCATGCTGACAGAATGCTTACAGTATTTTCATTAAATCTCTAGAACCAGAGAAACCAGGGCTGCTTCAAACCAACAACAGTTTGGATCCTCTGAGTCAATCACACAGTTCTTTATTAGCCCTAAAAAGGGAACACTGATTGTTCTGTAACATGTAAGCAGGTGCACTAATTTGAAGGATCAGCAAGGACCAAGTCATGGCACCAATACCTATAACTTGCCACTTCAGAGCTGTACCAGCAGACCATCAAGGTAATAGTCATGTTAGATGAAAATTTATTCTGCTTCACTGAAATGGCTTCACCGGCTGCAGCTGATGGTATTTGCCCAGGAAAAATACCTGCCAAGCTTCTTGCAGCTCATACTTCCACCCCACTTGAAGGAGATGCCCATTTTATCTGCACACCATTAGAAACCAAGAACTTAGTTTGGGTGTATCTAAAGCAGAAACTTCTGTGACAAGAAAGCAAGCACCAAAGACACTTAAGCACTGCTCACTTTAGTTCAGAGAAATTCAGAAAGGTAAGTTCATGTTAAGCCTGAAAGCCCATTTTGCTATCAGCAAGTGATGCAGCTTCTGTCTCTATAGGGCAAGCTTGGGTGTAACCAGCAGAACCTCAAACCTGCAGCTGCCTCTCACCTTTCTTCCCCTACAGACATTGACATCTCAGCCTCCAATTCCAAACACCCCTCCTTGAAAAGCATTTGATGAATTAAGTAGCACGACATTAATATCAGATACCTTGAGCAAGGAGTAGAACTAGAGAGAACAAGGAGAGGGAAGGAAGGGAAAAATGTTTAGCCTGCCAATATTTAAGGCATTTTCCATGTGACAGATTGCCCATCTGTGTGCTCTAGGAGGCCTGCAACTTGCAAAGGACCATAAACATGATCCACATCTAGGCAGAGCTTTTCATGAGTAAATCTGGCATATAAAGCATTTTATGAACTACTATCCACTGGAGACTTGGCTGATACAAGTTTTTCATTTTAAGAAGTCAATTTTACAATTTGATCCATGGTACCAGGTTTAATACTGTCTTCAAACTGCCAAACCACAAGTCAACCTCAATTAGAAAGCTTCATACTTCTCAGTAGTATTATATCTGTAAAATTACTGGGGGAAAGCTACTCTTAAAAGCTCAGAAGAGAGGTAATTTGTAGAAACAAGGACACATGTCAGCTTCTATACCTTTCAAAACTGTTGTTTTGATAAAAGCATACCAAATGTGCTGTGTATGAAGTCCTCATAAGAAAAAGGGAGAAGGTCAGCCTGAGCTTGGCCACCAGACCACACCAACTCCACTGAAATTTACGTTTGCTCTTCAAAACATTTAGTGAGACTTCTGTTCAACCATTGCAGTCCCATGTGAGATATCTATCACATTGGGCCAAAAAGCCCAATCATGTGGCACAGATGACCTGAGGCCATGCTTAGCAGAGGTCTTTGGAGTTCTTCACTGTCCTTAGAAAGTCTGCCAAAGGGATATCTGCAGCACTAAACAAGTTTTATTTTACATTCCTCCTTTATATTTGACTAAAGGGTTATGGCCTTGGCATGAACTGTTCCTTCTCCAGTAATCCCCCTGAAGATGACACGGCTCTGTGTGTGTATATATATCTCCCCAATATTAGGAAACACTGACTACCTCAACACTGGTGATCTCTTCTGCACAAGCAGGAAAACAAGTTGCCCTGAGATCAGCAGAGTTAGGACAGCCTGAGTTTACAAGACCTGGATCCTGCTTTGCCTCTCCCAGAATCCCCACTCCTGCCACCGTTCCTGCAGTAGGACATCCAAGTGATCACCCTTCCTACACAGCCAGTGGGTCATCACCCCAATGACTGTACCCTTCCCAGGGTGACAGAGGCTTCTACAGGTGACTTGTCACCTAGACAACCTAGGTGAACATAAAGGTGAACTTGCTCAGATAATTTCTTCCTTAAACACTTTTCATGACACTTGAGGAAAGCAATACCACTGCTGCTTGCTCTAGAACCTAACACCTGAACAGCTGTTGCCTCACACTGATCAGCTGCTCATAAACAGCCTCAAGTTAATAACGTTTTTTTAAAACCTTATTGAATTCCAAGTCTTGCTAAGCATTCTGAAATTCAAGATCAATTTGCAGATCACATGCAGATAAACATAAAAGTATCCAGAGCCACTTGGGACAGTAGGTCCCCCAAGCACTATGTTGGCCACCCCCAGCCAAGAGAAAAGCCATGACCTATTATGCAAAGCCAGAGCATGGGAAACTTGAAGCTGATGACTCTTTTATTAACTAATGTCATCAGGACAAAACAAATGTTTCACCCACTGAAGCCACTGTCAGTCACAAAGGATTAAGAGCAACCATGATCCTTAGCAGAGAAGGTAAGACCAGTGCCACCAAGAGGTTCAGGCCATCCCCTCATTCCCAAAATGCTCAGCTCCCCTGAGTCCCTCCTGTATCACCTCAATGAAGACAAATCCCCACACACACCTTGGACTGGAGCTTCCAGAGAAAAGAGGTCTCCACTGCCCTGTGGCATGTGCAGAAAGCCCATGTTCTTTATAAGAAGCTGTACTGAAAACTCAGGAATCAGAAGCCAAGCTTTCTGGGTTTCAAAAGTGAATGACACAACTGAAAAGTAGGAGGAATGATAGGCTAAGGAAAGCTCCTCTTCCACATTATCATTACTTTCCTCTCTTTCCATTTTAATAAACTAAAGACAAGATTTGGGCATCTATCCACACGCAAAACTTCCATGAATTACTTCATGCACAAAAGCCCAACACACCCACTTGCATGCTCAGACATCTTTGCCAGTGCTTCCCATCATCCAACTGGTGCTCAGTTCAGAGCCTCCACCACCACCACATCAAAATAAACCCTAGACTTTGACTCACCCTCACGACATAGTTGAATCTCCTGGAATCGAGGATTGCACTGGAGAAGTCAAGCCGGTTGAAGGCTTCTCCCAAGGTGCAGTAACCATGGCGCTGCGAAGAAAGAACACTCTGGGTCATGTTTTGGCAGACTTGAGTCCAGACAGCACCAGGCAGACCCGACCCAGAACAATTCAGTTTAGCCAGCTGATGGCTACAAACCATGGGAACAGCTCACAGCCAGAAGAGGCAGGCCTGGCTCCCACTGAGCTGCACATCCTGACATCAAGAGTGGGCAGGGCCCAATGTAGATTACAGTAGTTTCCCAAGACAGAGCCATGCTCTGCTCCTGACCCATGAATTCACATGTGAGAATGGGCCACACATTCCTGGGGTTCAATATACAGTGTGAGTTGGGAGCAGACTCGTACAGCCGCTCCTCTCCATAAGCGCAAGCGAGCCATTGTGATAAATTCCAATGATTTTCCATGTTAGGACTGTACTGGGTGAAAGCCAAGAACAGTATTATGGCTTGGCCTGCAAATGGCTGGTTTTTTTTAAACGAGGGAAGCAAACAAGTCATATTTTAAACACATGTACAAAGCCTTCTACATCAAGCCATGGATCCCTGATGGGGCTTAAAATCATTACTGAAATTCCAACCACAAGCCAGATCTTCCACTTATCTCTTAAGAGCTTCTGCTGATTTATATCAGCACAGGATCTTCCACTGCTTGTAAAAATCAGTAGAAAAAAGAACAAAGAGCCTATAGAGGCACTCACCTCTTTTGTGCTTCCCTTGTGAACATAAATCCACTTCTCCTGGTGGAAATCTGTTTGGACAAAGACATTTCACTCAGTTAATCTTCCACCTCAGAATTATGCCTCTGTTCTTCTCATAACATTCACTGCCTTTTAGTATAAATTATTTTGTTTACACCAGCATACTTGAAACCAAATTTAGCAACTTACTGAGCTGCTTTGTTCCTATACAGCTTCATTTGAGACTGTAGCCCTAAGCCTCAGAAAAGGCTTCTGTTTCATTGACACAGTTCAAGACTGTAAATGTTTAATCTGCCAGCCACGGATATACCATAGCACCTCCTCTTCTTTGGTCCCAGACAGTAAGTGTGGCAGACAGCCAGGTTCTGTTGTTATTGATTTTATTAACTATTTATTACCTTGGTTACAGGCTTGGGATTGTATGTCAAATTTGAAGTTGAGCAAAATTGTCATGAGACACCAGGCATGTAAGAGAGAGCTTTTAGCAGTGAGGTCAGGCTCAGAGGAGCATGCTTATGCTTGCAACTAACTTGCTAAAAAAGAAAAAAACTACGTGGGACCAAAATTTTCCTATTTCTAATTGCCCCTCCCTTCCCTCAGAACAGGAGTTGTCCCATCCATTCCCCAAAATAACTTCCCAATACCCAGCACACACTGCTAACTCTGTTTGCAGAAGAGCCTGTACTATAAGCAGTTATGCCATCAGTCCTCCCACTCCATTTTCACATGGGCTTTTGACCCTACTTCCACCACACACTGGCAATTTAACTGCTAGTATAAAATAAACTCTCCTCCCTACTCTGCTGGACTCCTTTCCATAAAGAAAATACTGAACTTCTAGAGCAACCTGTAAATTAATGAAGCTATGGAATGTACTCCTGCCTGGTACTCTAAGTCCAAGGACAGATCCAGTCTCAGACACAGGCTGAGACTGGATCTGACCCTGCATCAAGCCCTTTTTAATGATAGGTCACAGCAGAATCTAGCCAAAAACTGTAATGGTAAAATTTGTTTGTTCAGAGAACAGAATACACTGAGGGGCCAACTTTTGGCAGCAGTTTCCAAAATCCTGGGGGATGCACAATGAGTTAACAGCAGTGTGGGAATTGTAGCTCATTTCCTCTGGCTATGTTTACATTTGTAGCCTTCACATGTAACTCCAGTACCTATTTTGTGATCAGCCCAATGCAGAATGCAGACCTTGCTGTCCCTGCAGGCTCCCCCGGGTCCTCCTCCCGCAGGGCCCCGTCTGAGACCCTGGCTGCTCGCTGTGCACACAGAAAGATTTCAAGCCTTCTATTGTTATGAGTGAGCTGAAATCTCATTTCATTTTTCATGCACTCCGCACACAGAGATAGGATCAAAGCTTACATTCAGGCTTGTAGCCTCCAGTAATGTAGATTAGTGCTCAACATGCATATGGAAGGAAGAATAAATTTAGCCTGTTGTGCACAAGGAAGTCTACGGGGGAAAATACTGGAACTGGTTCATTTGAATGTACCATAGGAAAAAATTACCCTCTTGACAAACAAATGACAGAAATTTGAACACAACAAGCACAGCTCCTCAGAACAGGGATTACTAACAGGGGCATAAATCTTCACATTAAACTGTATCCAAGTTCTCCACTTAGGTCAAACATGGGCGCAGAGCCCTTCAAGACTCTAGAAGGCTCTTCATGCACTGTGCAAAACACAGATATGAAGCATTTTCCATTCTTCTGTAGCAACTTTTGTTTAAAAAGAAGTCCAGAAAGATGTCTTACATTGAGTCCTGGCTTTGTTATTCAGCAGATCTTTTTTTCTCTTCTTGGCAGCAACATCATAGTTTATGCTGTTGAAAAGATTCTCTTTGTTGTGATCATCTTTTTTACAAAAGCTGTGAATGACAAAACATGGAGTCTGTTTATTTCTGCATTCTGTTGAACACTATGTTTCCTGCAAGGAGAGAAAATACACAGGTTTTTACTGCAGCCCCCAAAGCTGCCTCTGAGAAGTAGTCTGCACACAGTTTCAGCATCCAGTAATGGTATTTCTAAAGGAACCTCTGCTGCCTCAATTCTGAGCTTGCCAAGATACCCATGACAGGAGCAGGTAACACAGATCACATAGCTAGTGCTGGGACACTGCTGAACAATGTTCTTTTCCACTTTTTAACCTATTTCTATCCTTAAGTAACACCATATCCTCCTACTGTAGGTAGCAGATTGCTCTGAGCCAGTCAGACTGCTATGGAAGGACACATTTAGACATCCCTGAAGACATATATATGTACTCAAAATATTTATTAACAAAAGAGTTCCCACAAAATACTATTTCAAACTTACAGGAAAAGCTTAGCTGAGGTTCAGACTTATCTGATGGTTTTCCAGACCTCACATAGTAGTGACTACACAAGTTAACAGCGAGGATCTCTTGTCCAAGACTGCCCATTGTCTGCTTCTGCTGGAGCTCTGCTGTAACTGTATTATTAGTAAAGGAGCCACAACCCCTTATTTCCTTCAAGGGCAATGAAAGGCTAGCTATAAAGAAGCCATGCATCAACATCCCCACATTTTGCTGACCTGCAAATCAGCAGATTCGAGCCACAACTTGGAACTGAGAAGCCCCTGGGCAGCCATGGCACAGCTGCAGAGATCCCTGGGGGTGGCAGGGGAGGGCAGCAGCTCTCATCAGAGGCCCAGCACACGGCCTGCTGCCCAGAGCTGCAGGGTGCCTCACAGGTGCCAGGGAGAAAACAGGCCATGCATCCAGGAGAACAGAACAGAGCTGTCCCCACAGCTCTAGCAGCTTTTGCAAGGGATGAAGCACAGCTGTCTGCAGGCCTAAACTCGAAGAAGGGTCCCAAGCACCTCGCTGCACTTCTCAGTTGCTGTGGCTCAGACAGCTCTGGAGCTCTGACAGGTGCCAAAACCTGCTGCTGCTGCTTGCAGCCCTGGGCAAGCTCCCTCTGAGACAGCCACGAGGACCCTTACGCAGCCAGGAGGCTTCCTGTACAGGCCGTGTGTTTACACTTCTTAGTCTCAAACAAAACCCAAACACCAGCACCATACCAAACACACCTCTGACAGCTATTCAGCACAGTCTCCTGCAAAGGAATGAAACCTGTGGGACAAGACTTCTCGTTTCCCCTCTTCACCGGCTGTCTGCATGGCCACATCACCAGCATATGCAGAAGTCAAGTGACCAAGTCAGAGTTTCAGCCCCAGGAGGAACCCAGATCCCCTCTGGCATGATCCAGATGGGTGTTCTGGTTTGGCATCTGCACACGGCCTCAGCTGGAAGAAGCTTCTCACAGTTTCAGAATACCATGACCCTCGACTCCCCCTTCCTACTCCTCATCTCCCTTGCGGGGCATCCACTGCTGTGGCCTCCTCCACAACACTGCAGAAGGGGAAGAGCAGCAGCATTGAAGGTGAACAATATTCACAGAAACAACAGTTTGGGGAACCAGACATGTCTGTCAGCTGCAGCTTGCTCAGAACCACCTAAACCTGAGAGCAGAACATCGTGTACTCCATCCATGCTGCTTCCTGCTGGGGAGACAAACCCTGAGAACAGCACACAGCAGCAAAAAAGAAGCCGTTTTGGAATATCTAAGCTCATGTTTTATCATGGTTGCACAAAATCAATAGTGGGTCAGGTTAACACGCCCCATGCAGTGGCAGAATTTGAGCCCAAGAGCACAAGATGGATCTGCTTTAAATCTCTCATGTCAACAGCACACCCTTGCCTGTTGACTTCCTACTGAATGACTCTGTAATCTGAAACCACCATAACAGCAGTGGACAAACTCTAGCACGGGAGGCAGATTATTTCCCTGTTTATGTACTGCCAGGTTTCCACACACTTCTCCAGGGCATCTTGACAGGTTGAACAGTTGGGCACCTGGACCTGGCACTGCAAGGAGCTCAGCCTGGGGTCAATATGTCACCTCCTTGCTTTTAAATGTGAAAAGGAATGTATAAATCCACACTAAACTCAGTATTCCCAACAAACTACCATCAGCCAGATATTTTTCTATTTGCAAATTACAAACCTAAGCTTGATTTTTACTTGGAGCTTACATAAAAAAGAGCAGGAGATATCTGCTATATAAGCCTTCTTGCACAATAACATCTCAGGAGCGCTCACAGCAAATTCCCTTCTTACTCCAATCTCTTTGTCATGGGCATTCCTGACCCATCCCTAGGCCCGGTGGCAGCAACTCCAACCCTGGCAACACACAGCTAAGGAGAAAATGCAGCTCTGTGAGAAAAGTTTGGTTTTGACAGGAGCGATTTTGCCCGAGCCCACGACACCCACACACTGCAAAGCTTCCTGCCCGCACCATCTTGGGGGTTTGTTGATGTTTTGCAGCCAGATTAGTCAAGCAGTACGTAAGGTACATTACTCATGGCCTGGGGAGGATTTATGGCTTCAGACACATCATCTTTCTCAGCCCGAGAGCGGGAAGCCCCAAGCAAGGTTGTTTTTTGGGAGGGTAGGCAGCCACATCCAAGGCCCCCAGGAGACGCCCGGCGATGCTCCCCGGGGGCGCAGCGCTCTGGCCGCGGGACAGGTGAAGGCTTCAGCTTTTCCTCGAATTTTCGCCACACTCCACAGCCGTAAGGACGGCCTGGCCTCCTGGAGGAACAGCCTCCATAGGGCCGTGGGGACCCCGCCGGGGGCTGACTGACCCCCGTTCGGAGCTTCCTTTAGGCTCGGAGGGGCCGCCGAGCCCTTCCGTCGGCAGGGCCGGGTCACCCAGACAACGACCCCGCTCTGCCGACACCAGGGCGTCTCCCGAGCCGGCCCGGGCGA
>VZTB01003557.1:444506-515922 GCA_013397245.1 Thryothorus ludovicianus
TGTTGTCGGAGCGGTATGGGTAGAGCGGGGCAGTGAGTAGCCGGAACGGTATGGGCAGAGCGGGGCAGTCAGTAGCCGGAGCGGTACGGACAGAGCGAGATAGTCAGTAGCCGGAGCGGTACGGGCAGAGCGGGGCAGTCGGTACCCGGAGCAGTACGGGCAGAGCGGGGCAGTCGGTACCCGGAGCGGTACGGGCAGAGCGGGGCAGTCGGTACCCGGAGCGCTGGCCGGAGCGGTGCGGTGGCTGCGGGCGCGCTCCGCGCTATTTATGCGGCGTCGGCGGGCGCGTGTTGCCGGAAGCGCGGGCCGGCCCCGCCCCCCCGCACGTGGCCGTGTTTATCGGGCAGGCCCCGCCCGCGGGGCAGGGGGCGGGGCCAGCGGCGCTGAGGGCGCGCAGTGCGGGCCACGGACAAACGTAAAAATAACGCGTTATGCGTATCTCAGTGCCATATACGGCTCCCGTATCCTAGCTCTTGGTAAAAAAGACAAATATTTATGCAGGCATGTTTTCCTAGGCTCACAACTATGCTTTTGATATTTACGTGTTGCGATATTGTACCATATAATAGTATAGAATAGTGTAATATGTAATATATGCGTTGCAAAGTTATCTTTATAGAAACACACGGAATCGAAATCCTGCCCTGCGAAGGGGGTTAAGCCAGGCAGATCCATGTCACTGAAAATATCGTCATCCTTCTAATGAGGATCACTCGGCAGCTCTGCAGCGCAGTTGGGTTCGATCTGCAGAGGCAGATAAAGAGAGAAAGAAGTGCGAGGGAAGGCAGACACAGGATTTCTCCTCTTTTTTTTAAAAGCCATCAATTTAGAACCTTGTGAAAACAAACAATAAATACAACATTACATACTGGTTCTATATAGAGAAGACTACTATACAAAAATATTGTACTATGGAATGTTTTCTAAATGTGTGCTTTATATGAATATATATTATACTTGTAATGGTTCATATATATATAATATTTTATGTATCTGTTTTATATATTCATGTGGGCTTATATGTGCTATGGTTTTACATTCAGTGCTATTAATTTTCATATTTTATAGATAAATATGTATGACTAAAAGCTAAATAAATATATATAAAACAGTATTATATATAAAATATAAATGCTGTTTACACATAGTTTATTTGGTGCATGTACCAGCACTTTTTAGGAAAACTGTTACATATTGAACATTAAAAACACAGGTTTTTATGCATCCAAGGCCAGACTGAGGGAGTGAGAATGTGCTATGGCACATTCCGTAAATATAGGACATTTTGTATGAGGATTATGACATGTTTCCCTGCGCTATGGTCTGTGTATCTCAGTAGGGATGTTTGGGTTTTGCCTGGGGACACTGCGCGGGGCGCTCGGGGTGTCCCGGGGCAGCTCCAGTGCCCGGGAAGGGGTCCGTGGCTGTCAGGACAGAGAGCCGCGGGCATGGCCGGGCTGTGCTCGGGGCTCAGGGCTGCAGGGCCGTGGCGAGCAGGGCTTGGGGGATAAACTCTCCTAATCCCGCCATGTCGCAGCCGTTCCGTCTGTGCTGCCGCCGCCGCGGGGCCTTCGGCAACATCTGCTGCTCGCAAGTGACACTGCTACGTGTTTACCCTCAAAAAAACAGAAAAACCCGAATAAAAGCAAGCCCGGGAGGTGTGGGGAGGGCTGCAGGTGCAGTGCTGCTGGGGCTGAAGGCAGCGAGAGGGAGCTCTGCAGGTGGGAGAGCTCCCTGGGGCATCTGCTGATGCTGGAAGCCTCATCCCAGGAGTGCCCCGGCCACCCCATCTCCCTGTCCTGCTGTGGCTCCTGCGTGGCTTTAAAGAGGGTCAGTGGGAGGAAAAGTGAAAACCCAGCAGCTAAAAGCAGCCATATCTGAAGGGTTCCTGCAGCCCCATGGCACAGAGAGTGTTTGAGAGCAGTGATGAGCCACAGTGCGTGTGGAAATTAAAATCCAGATATGAAAGCCCTGAGGTCTCTTCCTTCTGCCCAGCTAATCCACCCCTACAGAGAAGTGGTCTGCCCTTCTCTTTCAGGCAGTGCCAGCTATTTCTTGAGTGTCCAGAGATATTTTTTGAGCTGCAAGAGTGCTTTGAGCTGCAAAATCATCTCTGTTTTTTTTCTTCTGCAATTTAAGTGCCCTAAGCATCTTTCAACAGCATCACTGCAGGTGACACCACCCTCCACACATCAGGAGACTCCAGAGGGGACCTGGTCTGCAACAGTGGACATGCTTGGGGTGAGACCATCTCTTGTGTCCCTGAATGGCTGTGGTCACTTGTCACCATGTCCTGCCCTGCAGAGTGGGTGTGCTGGTTTTGGCTGGGGTGGAGTTAATTTGCTTCACAGTGGCTGATCTGGGGTTGTGTTCTGGATTTGTGCTGAACATAGGGCTGATAATGTGGTGATGTTTTTGTTATTGCTGCGTAGGACTTACACAGAGCTGAGGCCGTTTCTGCTTTTTGTACAGCCGTGCTGGTGAGGAAGTTGTGGTTTCGTGGGAGACTGGGAGGAGACACTGCTGAGACAGGTGACCCAAAATGACCAAAGAGATATTCCAAATCATATGCTCATGCTTAATAAGTAAGTGGGGGGAAGAAGGAGAAAGGGGGAGATATTTAGAGTGATGCTGTTTATTTTCCCAAGTAACTCTTTCACATGGTGGAACCATGTTCCTGCTCTCCTGGAGATGGCTGAACACCTGCCTGCCTATTGGAAACAGTGGATTCATTCTCAGTTTTACTTTGCTTGTGTGATTGGCTTTTGCTTTCCTTGTTAAACTGACTTTATCTCAATCCATAAGTTTTCTGGCTTTTCCCCTTCTAATCCTCTCCCTGATCCTGCTGGTGGGGGAGTCGTGAGCAGCTGCCTGGGGCAGGGGTGAAACCATGACAGTGGGTTCAGCCAGGCAGATCCATGTCACTGAAAATACTGTCACATGTCACTGTCACTGAAAATACACATCATTAAAAGTGTGGATCACTTGGCAACTCTGAAGTGCAGTTGGGTCTAGTCTTCAAAAGGGGGTGAAGAGAGAAATGACTGCTAGGGAAGGCAAATGCAGGGTTTAATTTCTCCTGTCTCTTTTAAAAGCCATTGTGATCTGTCATGATAACCCACAAACATAATCAGCCCTTGTGAGCTGCCAGTGGGCTGCAACAGGCAGTCAACTGCTGACTGAAAGCACCATGTCAGACCATAACCCAGTGAGAGCTGCAGGTTCAACAGAACAGGTGGCATGTTAAAACACTTGGAGATTTTAACATGCTGTGGCAGGAGAGCTGCCACCACAGGCACTGTAGTGCTGCCTGAGTCAATGGTAAAAAATGTTATGATTGCAAAAAACCCAACAAAAAAAACCCAGAATGAAACTCACTGTGCAGACTTACAGGTGCAGAGCCAGGGTTGGCCAGGCTGGACCTGCAGCAGGTACTGACATTGTAGAAATGGTGGCACAGAAAGAAATTGGAGATACTGCTCCGGAGCACAGACCCTTTTCCCACTGGCCAAAATACATCCTCTCATGGCTGAGCTGCTCTGCTCCTCCTCCTGGGCACATTAACAATGGTCTGCAAGGAGCAGGTCAAGGTGAAGCAGCTTTCTTGAAGGGCCTCTCCAACACCGTACTTCCACACTGGTGTATTGCAGGGCAGCAGCTGCCTTTATTTACTTCAGCCTTTACTTAGCAGGTACCACAGGTGCTCAAACTCTGCCCTCAGCCCTCCAGAGACCATTGGTATGCAGGGGTTAATGAGCAGGGACAAACCCATGTGCCTGCCTGGGAGGGTGCAGGGATTTGTAAAGGAACTGGTGGAGGCATTGCCCTCAGTTTTGCCCAAAGCTGGTACATCTGTATCTGATCATGGCTCTGTGTTTACAGACCTGGGAATCGGCAGCAGAGGGATTAAAAGCATCATGTTTAGCTATGAAAGGAGAACATCCCTGTCCTAGACCAGTGTGGTGGCTTGTGTGGGTCCCTTGCTGCAGCACATCCCTCACAGCTGGCAACTGTGGAAGCCAACTGCATGAGCTGCCTGCTGTGCATGTGTGTGTGTGCAGACATCAAGTGTTGCACAGACACCAAAGCAGCCCCTTACATGCTGTCCTGGAGACCAGCACAAAACCCACCTCGAACCCCTCAAGGCTGGGCTCCTCTTGCCAAGGAATGAGTTTTATCTCAGGGCACACAGAAAGGCTCTGGGTGGCTCTGACATTGCCTGGTGCTGGTTGGAGTTAGGGAGAATTCACCACACCAGTTTCAAAAAAAACCAACAAAACCCAAAACCCCTGGTATATTGCAAAGTGGTCACAGGTTGCAGCTGGGAATGGATACAGTCCTGGTGCTGCCATGCTGCATGGCAGGTGGTGAGGACTTATCTCAACTTCAACCTTTATAGACTCATGATCAGCACATACAGATACCACAGGTCAAAGCTAACTGGGCAAATCAGCTCTGGTTGCAAAAATGGGCACTGAGGCTGGAGGTGAAGGGTGCTGCACTGGGCAGTACAGAACAAAATCTAGTAACATTGGCTTGCGGAAGGGCTATGGGTGATTTTGTGACCCATATGGGTTCCCACAGGTAAGTGGACATCAGGAGAATTATTGATGTGGTCATTGCATTATCAATGTATGCATTTCCCACATAAGAATAAAGACAGAAACATTCTTTCACAGCAAATTCTGAGCAGCAAACCCTCATTTGCCACATCTTACAGGATCCTGCCCATGCAGGACTCAGGCCAATCCAGATGTGCTCCCACTATCTGATGCAGAGAGGTAGGGAACCCATGTTTGGCTGTGGCAGCCTGTGCTCTCAGAACCTCAGAAACAAAGATGTTCCTCTTAGCTAAAAAATACTTCCTCAGAGAGGCAGATCTGGTAGCCTCCATGCCCCTGTCATTCCCATCTAGGCATGCCAGCAGCTCAGTAAGTGTGCTGTGGCTCATACTGGTGCGGGAGGTTTTGCCATCTGGGAAAGCTGTGCAGTGATGATGAATGGCCTCTCACCTTGAGGACAGTGAGTCATGGCATGGCCCAAGCTTTATTTTACAACACCTCTGTTCCCTGAAAGTAGCAACTCACTGACTGAGAGGAAATGCCAAAAATAAGCTTGGCTCACTGGCCTGTGTGCTCCAGGGATGCTTTAGAGGAGCTGGTTTTACCCTGGGACTCTCTGAATGCTCAGAGGTGTCCTGTAGAGCCTTATCTTTCAAAAAATTCAGTAACTCTACACTGGATCAGGCCTCCCTTTGTCCTTGGGCATGGGAGGGGACCCTCACGCCCTTGCCCAGTAGCCTCCTGGAGACTGCCTGGTAGATCTGGGTCCCCTGAGGCACTCAAGAGTGAATCCCTTTGGGATGCTTTCAGGAGAGAGATGTCACACAGACACCAATGGCATAAATGCCTCTCACCATGGAATCCTGATCTGAGCATTACCCAGGCCTGGGCTAAGCACAGGTCCAACAGCAACAGTGGCACCCAGTGATGTCTGCTGTTCTCTTCTTCAAAGCATTAGCTGATGGGAATTAATCCTCATACCAGGCAGGCAAGTCTCATGACTCTCGCTCCACAGAGAGGCAGAGTAAATGATGTGATGAAGGGTGAACCAGGTCACAGCTGCGATGAAATCACTGCAGTTCCTGCCTGCCCATCCTGTGACCATTAGACCTCGTGTACTCATCAAGGAGGTAGCTGGCATGCAAGGATGTGCAGAAGCCGGCCTCTCCTCTCCAGACAAGTTGCACAGCCTGCAGGGAGGTGCTGGGCCATGACTCACCTTTGAAAGCAGGTTCCAGTGTTAGATGAGGTCGAGGAGTCACTGGGTGCATCCTCCAGTGACTCACTCCAAGGGTCTGGCAGTGCAAGGGTACCCAGTAAAGGATGCTGAAGGGCTGAGGAAGGCAGCTCTGGGCAAGGTCAGAATGCCAAACTTTTTTCTTTGTCGCCTTTGAAAGTCTGAGCTTAAAATTTTAACCCTCTGGGTGGGATCTTGGCTGCTGATATTGGGGTGAGAGGGCCATTTGTGTTAGTCACTAGTGGGAACTTAAGACAGGACACTGTCCCCAAGGGCAGCCAGCTGCTGCTGTACCTTGGGTGAGTTACCTGATCTCAGAGGGAGCAGCCTGCTCCACACTGAAATGGGAGCAGTGCAGAGCAGTAACTCCTTGGGAACCAGAGAGAGAGGAATACAGTTTCCTGGGCAAATACCTATAAGGGTGTTTAGTGTGAAAATAAAAAGCACTTAGGAGAAGTAAAATGATGCTTCTGTGAACCTCAGTTCACAGAAATGTACCCCTAAACACAAGATGATGTGCTTAGGACAGACAATAGAGAGGAGAAAGCCACAATAGTACTGGCAGTTCCTCATGCACAAAAGACAAACAGTGGGGTGTTGTGTGAGAGCCAACTTCTGTGTTCATTGCCAGCCCATCATTTCTCTTCACCGTGCCATAGGTAGCTCTGAAGGAGGCAGGAGGCTGGCAGCAAATTAATTTCAGCAAACCAACTGAGAAGAGGAGAAGCCCAAGGGACTTGTATCTTGTCAAATTGGAAGTATATCTGGGAATAATAATTCCCACATTATTACAGTATTATAGCTTATAGTAAACTGTGCATGATGTAGCTGAGACCAGGCTTTGGGATATGAATTTCATAGAAAATATATATTTTCTACGTGAAAGGGTGTCTCCACCCCCTGCTCACTGCATAAAGCCCAGGATTTTGCAGTCAGGAGCTGTTAGTACTGAACATTCAGTTCCACAATGCAGAGGATATGGAGAACAGAGCTACAGTGGGCAAGAGGCCAGCGGCGTCTGAACCGGCCGTGGCAACAGTCCTGCAGGATGCAGGTTTCTCTGTGGGACAGCAACAAACCAAGCTAAGAGCTGCACCAGCATCAGGGCCTCCCCAAGGTCCACAGCAGTGTGTGTGCTGCTCTGCCAGTGCTGGGGAAAGCAGAAGGCACTGAAAGGCACTAAGCTTGAGGGCAGCACACATGCAAAGATCAAGTCAGCAGTGGGGTTGACTTTGCTTGGCTTTGTAGTGCAGGTGAGGGTTGATCTCCTAGAACAACCAATGACCTCTTGTAATTATCCTGGGGACATCAAACAGTGGCCATGCCTTTCATCTCTTCTATCCTCTCTGTGGCAGATCACAGCTGTGGCTCTCACATGAAGTCTGAAGTTTGTTCTTGGTGCTGCAGTGTTATCTGTGGCTTTTGTGGCCCCTATATAACAAGCATTGCTGCCTGGTTCCCCACAGCCTCAAGGCTCCCAATTTGGTGACCCAAAATCTCTGGTTTTTACCCCAAACACTTGTATTCTCTGGATTCCTGTTGCAGAGAGGTGGCTAATGCCAAGTACTTCCTTTTGCAGCCTTGTGGCATCTTCATTTTCCTATCTCTTAAAGTGATCCAGAGCCTTCCAAGGTGGAAAGATGGTGCAATCCAAGGGCAAGCCTGCTACAGCGGACAGATGTCCCTGGAAGGGAAGGTAGGAACACAGATGGAGGGAATGGAGTGTGAAATTTCCACCCTTCTATCCCTCCAGCAGCCTGCAGAAAGCAGCTGTTTCCATCGTGTGAAGAGCAATCCCTGGGCAGGGCAGTTTCTGAAGGTGAGAGGTGGCCCCAGGCGCGGTCTGGGAAGGTGCCAGGGCATTACAGCCCTGCCCATCAGGCACGCTGCCTTCTCCAGGCCTGCATTCAACATGATGAGGGAGAAAATCCAAAGGTAACCCCTTGCTGTTGGACCACACAGCACATTTACCCTCCCTCACAGGCTCTGAAAAGGGCTGTTTCTCTCACTGTGCAAGTGTACATTTCATGCTACAGAAAATGGTGTCAGGGAATCAGCCTAAGAAGTTGTTCCTGGCTGGCTTTGAAGGTACCCATTAGCTGACTCTCTTGTCCCTCAGATGTTTCTACCCCAGAACTACCTGTTTTACAGAACAGCTCGTTTTTCCATCGGTGAGAAAGCCCTCTCCTGCACCATGAAATCCAGAGCTTAACTGCCCAGTCTCAATGAAGACCCCACAGGAGTTTCTCTGGATCCTCACCTCCATTTCTCTGGATCCTCACCTCCATTTCTGCAAAATGCTCTACATTTTGGTTGCCTCAGCACCACCCTGGCAGTGTCAGTGGGCACAGTGAGCATCCCTGTCTGAGAGGGGAGCTCTGTGTAAATTGTTCTGGGGTGGCCAGTTCCCAGTGCAGCCACAGGAGCTGGTTGCAAGGGGCAGCAGGGTGATTTGCTGTGTAAAAACCCCTGTGGAGAGAGGAGCGTGGTTATTAGAGAGTTCCGATCCTCCACCCTGTTGGTAGGATACACAACTTTTCCTAAACACAGCCTGTCCAGCCACATTCCTGAAGCACACATTCCTTGCCAGGGTAGCTCACCCAGAGTGTGTCCAGGAATAGCACTGCAGCTTCATGTGGGACCTCTCCCAAATACATCTTTAATTGAGCAGGGCCACTTGGCCCATGTGCTTGAACTCAGACCAGGGCCACTATTGTAATTACTGGTCTTCTTGCCATTTTCTACCCAAGGCCATCTATTCTTTATCTCTCACATCTATGACATACAAGCACCACTATTTCAGCTTTGTTTTCTGTATCACTGCCCTCTTTTGGGCTTTCCCTTGGGGTAGCATGGGTGCCAGTGACCAGGGACACTGGTGGAATCACCTTCTTGAGTTAATGTAGTTCAGACTTGCTGTTGTGCAGCCAGAGGTACTAATTTCTGTCTCTGAAGCCACATAGCTGAGATTCAGCTGGCTATTTGTAGCCACAAAGAATGCTTTACTGGAAGGAGAGTTGCTGGCTTTCTGATTTTTATCATAAGCCTTGTGATAGCTGGCTTTTTCTTGACAGCAGCAATATCTGGAGCATAGTTTTGGGGTGAGAAGCTCAGCTTTCAGTTTAAATCCAGAATGCACATTTGGAGCCCTGACAATTGCAGAGAAGATACAAAGTAACTTCCAAGCATGCTCTCATGACTCAGAAAATGCAAATTACCCCATATTTTGGTTAAGAAGACAATCAAGAAGGAATATTATGTTTTTTAAGGCTGCACAGTGGTCCTTGAGTATTTGGCACTGGCAATCTCAGGGAAAGATGCCAGGCCTTTTTCTTAGGGAGAAACTTATGCCTAATTTTGAGAACCAGGACTGTAGGGATTCAGGTGTCCTGGAGCATATGTCAGACTCTTCCTTTCACTACTAGGCCATGCTCAGAAGGGCACAGCTGCTCAGTGGGACACCTCTCATGCCCAGGACCTTTCAGAGGAGGAGGTAAGAGCCATCCTACTAGGCTGGCTCCTTTCCCTTGCTCTGCTTACCACTGCCCACTGGCAACCTTAATGCCAGCATTAATCTGAATACATACAAGTAAGATATTTTTGTAATAGTTTTCTTTTTTTATGAGCAATTGCATGAAAACTGAACTTTTTCTTGCCAGACCTCCTGCTGAAGGCCCACTGCACATCTGAGTTTTCCCCCTCCAGTAGGTACTGAAGACATAACTTAAGGGCTTTGGCTTCATCTCCCTCAGACTTGGTATTCCTCCAGTAGAGGCTAAGACTTTAGGACTCAGCAGCAACAGCTTTAAACACTTATTTTGTGCTTCTCTGTGCAGACATAACCACAGTGGTCAACCACTGCTTTCAACTTCTCCTTCAGTGCCTTGTGATGTTTACATGGTGAATAGTGTTCTGCAAGCATCAGACAAATAGAAATAAAAATCAGTGTTGGTTTGCTTTTTAGGAGTAACCCCTGGAGTCAACAGCCATTCACTCCTCGCAACCTTTAACTCTCACAACATGAAGGGCTTTATAGAAGAAATAAATAGAGTATCAGCTTAGGGTTCCCACGTGTTTTTATATGAAAGCATTAAAAGTCTAAACGCAGCATGAGAATGAAGCAATAAAGCATCTGGACTTTCTTGGCCAGGCATGGAGTTGAGCATGCCGGATTTTTCCAGGAAGCAAGTGGATTTGCAGAGAAAAGTGCCAAGTAGTCACAGCAGCATCATTGTTATTACAAGGATAGATATTTCAGCACACACTGTGCTGAAATGATGATGGCTGGCTACTGCATTTTTGAGAGCTCTTTGTTTTTCTGCACATAATGGGAACTCAGCTCCTAGAAGACGCTGGAAAAGGGGAGGCAGCCCAGAGATAAACCAAGAGAGATACTCTGCAAGATGTTTTTCATCAGTCCAGAGTTGTTAGCTGCAAAGGAAGGACACAATACTGACACCTGAAAAAGGAGGAATGAATTCAGAGTAAGTATTTCTTTGGCTGCAAAATCTTTTCCAAGACTTAGCTGAGAAAGAAGCATTCTTCTCCTTGTAAAATAGAAGGAAGATCTAAGGAGTAGCAGATCAAATACATATCTAGTGGCTTGTTTTTTAAATTTGAAAATATCACTAAAACTGCAGGAAGTAAAAAGAACCCTGCTGCTTTGAGAGTCTTCCCATTCATAAGACAAGTTCTGCCTCTTACTAGAATTATACAACCTTGTGCTGAGTTGCTCATCTCAACACTTGAGTGATGGGCAGAAGCATTTTTAGAGAGTATCACAGGTTTCTTTCACAAAGGTTGAGGAAAAAGCTGTGATAATACCTCAATGTCACAAAAAGGCCCCTTTATATTCTACAGGGATTCAGATGGTTGGGGTTGATGGAAAAAAATTGTTAATCTGGGCCATAAGAAAATTGTGATACAGGACTGCAGGACTCAGCAATTACCCAGTGGGTTCATAATTCAGATGTCCAAACAGGCCTCCTGCATAGCTGGAACATTGATTTTGATGTTTTTATTGGCAAGAGCTGCTGCACACTAAGAGCCTCTGAGCTCTGCAGAAGCAGTTAGGTGCTCTACCCAGCCATTGCAAACCAATCCTAGAGAGAAAAAAAGCTACCTGTCATTCTTTGTTGGCTCGTGGTAAGATATGTGAGCTGCCACATTACAATTAAAGACCAGTTGAGGAGAAAATTTTGTTATTCTGATCCAAAATGCATCATCTGGACCAGGAGAGGACTTTTCTTCTGTTTTATTATAGCCAAGATGCAAAATGGCTTGAGTTTAACAAATCCCTGGGCACAAGGAGTGCTGGAGGAATGCTGCGGCTCCATGCTCCTTGTGTGCAGCAGCTGTAGAGTGATGGAATTGGCCTCCCACTCAGTCAGATTACCTTGGTTCCACTGGAGCCAGAAGCCTGCTCTTAGGACAGTTATCCTGACTCAGCTCACAGGCAGGAAATTCTTACATTTCAGTAATTAACTTCAAGAACAAATTTATCAGCTGAGTCTGTCCCAGCCTGCTCTTCAGGTTATAGGTTCCTGGGAGCAGGAGTTGCTTTTTTTCGGAGTTATATTCTCTAATGTGATTTCCCACTTAAATTGCATCAAAAAAGGTGAGTCCTCGTAAGTTTGCATTTAATTTGAAGGTTCTCCTGCTCTAATTCATCAGGCATTTGCCCAGGCTAGGTGGGACACAATATCTGTATCCATCTGAGAGTTCAAAACAGTCTCCTCTTCTGCTGCCAGAATAGCTAATTTGGCATCTGCAGCTGCTGTTGGCAACTTTCCCACTAATATCAGTGCAGCAGGTTTTGATCTTAAATTTGCAGTTTGTGTCCCTAAAGAGGACTATAGCTAGAAACTCTGTGGTGGTTCAAATGAGGCTTTTTGCTGATGGCTGCAGTTCCCTTTCTCCAACCCTGATGCCTGGAGGCAGAACTGGTGGTCACAAACAAAGATTTCCCAGAAGATATTGTGCTATGTATTGGAGGGTGCTGAGCACTGTGCAGTGTTTGCTGACTTTTAAAGCGTGGCCACTGTAAGGTCACCAGCTGGAGCACAGGGAAAGGAAATGCTTCTGGATCCAAGTTTAGTGATCATCTATTCCATTGAACATGAAACTCATCTAAGTGCTTATAGCATTCATCTTTTAGTTGAATATCCAGATAATACAACTGAGGATAACTTAATGGAGAAAAAGCCTGGAAAACTTTTCTGGGATGGGATGTGTTGCACGTATCTATATATCTGTATCCATTACTGGAAGGACATTAGCTCTGGTGTGGGAGGGTAATGACAGACACATGGGCCCTGACGGAGGGCCTGTCATGTGTCTGTGGAAAATACGTATCATCCAAGGCAGCGTGTGTAGCCTAGGAGAATTAGGAAACCTTGAAGAGGTGACAGCTGATTAAACAGCTGAAGTTTTAGATCTCTCTGAGCTATTTGATATGTAAAGATACATCATAAGACAGCTACCTTAAGCTGCTTGATACCAGCTTTTTCCCCCTGCTCCCAGGCACTGCTGCTTACCTTGTGCAAAGCTGTTACTGTTTAATCTGTGCAGAAACAGCCTTTGTCATCCTGTCGGAGTCCAACTCTTCTAGCTAAATTCAATCATTGTAGAAGTGTAGACAATATACAACCCTGCAAGCCAGAATGTAAATTTATTACTTTTCCCATAAAACTAATTTCACAATGTCTTTGGAGCAGGCCTCCTTGCTGTCTTTGAAACAGAGCGTTTAAGTTGAAGAAAGAAAGGGAACATAAATTCAACTTAAAATCTTCAGGCCCAAGATTAGCCTGAAAGCATTCATGCCATCAGAGTAGGAAGCTACCTTATCTTCTGGTGTGGTTTCACTGTAGCTGAAAACTTAAAGAATGAGTGATACCACGAGAACAGTTGATCCCTTTTCACCCTTTCCCAGTGCTGGGATTTGTTCAAGAATAGAGTCAAATGTGTTTCTCAAGAAAAGTAAACTGGGGATACCACTCAACTCGTTTATCTTGATGGACCTTCAAAGCCATTCTCCATCCCAATACCCAGCCTTATCTGGATATAAACAGATATGCTCATCTGGGCCATCTTTCCCACATGGTCACACTGTAAGATCATCAGCTGTTTCAGCAGAAGTCAGTGTAAAACCAAAATGGCTGAAAGATTTGTAGGCTGTAAAGAAGGGACAGAATGCAAAGCACAGATGGATGCTATTCCCAGAGAGGAGGGGAATGTGTGGAGGGGTAATTTGTGCTCTGTATTGATCCTTCTTTACTGAGGTGTACGGGGTCTGGGTGGATCATCCTGAGGGAGCCTTGGGTAAAGACTTGAGGATTTAGATGATGTGAATTATGCCATGAATTTGTGAGCCATCACACACTGTTAGAAAATCCACAGTCCATCAAGAAAGGGGAACCCATTTTCTGTCCCAACAGGGGCTGAAGCACAGAGAGCAGAGAGCCCTGCACTGATCTGCCTGCCTAAGCTGACATAATTGGCTTCACAGAAGTAAGTCCCAGGCAGACAGTAATTGCAGGAACATGGGCTTAGTGGTGAAAGCACAGATCGCCACAGGTTCACCCCAGCTGTGAAGAAGGTCAGTCTCTTTTTTTTGCTCCTCACTACACAGGATTTCATTTTATAATTTAAAATTGTAGCATGATTGGCAGCACAGATCAGAACCAACAGATGAAATGAAACCTGATAGCCCCTCCCTGCTTTTTAAAATAATATTCCAAAAATATCCCCCTGTTTCCCAGGCATGGATATCACAAAGGGCAGAAGAGGACATCCTCTCTCAGGTTTTTCTTTCCTCCATCTGTAGCCTATGTGTTGTCTATACAATGCACTTAAATATTTCTCTCATTAACAATAGAAAAGAAAAAGGAAAAGAAGCATTCTCTCAGCAGGCAAAATGTCTAGCTGCAATATTTCCACCAGGAAATGGTTAAATTCAACTGTGTGACATTTTTCATGAAGTTCCTGCTTTTCGGGGGAACTCGGGGGTTACAGCCCTTAAGAGGTTGCTACAATTGTGATGTTTACCTCAGCGTGCTTCAGGAGGCAGGATTTTTGTTTCTCTGCTTTTCTGTCCTTTTCTGTGGACTGTCCTTATGAGCCACTTAAAGTCTTCTGTGGTGCACCAGCATCAATGACCCTCACAACATACATTTTTTCATCTCTGGGAGGACAACTCCAAAAACTGAAGATTTTGTTCCTCTCCAGTGAAATGGCTCGTACAGTTGGCAGCATAAAATGCATTAACAAAATGTTCCATGATGTTTAACAGGGACACTAAAAGGTAGCCCTGGAATTATGACTCTTCACATGTAAACTTAATTTTCTGACTAACCACATTCATGGTTTTAATTTACTTTATCCTGTACAGGCTATCAGCAGCAGTCAGTCTAGTAGCAAGCTGTAGGTGTTTTTCCTAAAAAAAGCCACACAGAGATGACATACAGGTCTGGGACAAACTAACCTTATGCAAAGGACATTCAAAACAACAAAAAACTGAGCCCTCTCATAGAAGTTTTAAAGGGTGCAACTGATTCCTGCAAAGAAACTGTATCAGTCAGACCATTGCTCTGGTTTGCTGGGCTAACAGAGTGGGATAAAAACCTCAAGTGGCAGATACCAGATTTTTTGCCTAGAATGTACTTTTTGGACTAAATTCCAAGACTGAAGTACAGTTCCAAAGGCAGGAGCTTATTCAGTAACAGGTTGATTTTTTTTTTCTGGAAAGACATTGCTTTTACCAGTGAACCAGAATATCTTTTCTCAGAAAACACTGCTGTGAGCTTCAGAGGCTTTGTGTTAGATCCAGTTCTCATCTCTCTGACATGTTGGACAAAAATACTCTATCCAGCATAATAAGGTAATTGTCTGTAATTTAGAATATTAAACAATGTGGTTTTAAAAGCCATCAGACAGTCCATGGGAGGACTTAGCCCCTATTACAGGCAAACATGGTGGGTGTTTTAGTGGTGCAGGTAGCACTACAACTGTCCCCTCTCAAAGAAAATATAACATTATGCTCAATACAAAATTAGCATGATCTACTGAGACCAGTATTTGGAGAAGAATCCTGCTGGTCCTCCATTATATGTTCCAGACATTTTTCATTCCCTCCCAGATAAAATGCCCTGCTGATCTAATGGCAGAATTTGGCTCTCAAAGCTAGAAAGCTCCACTGTAGCCAAAATAATATCCTAAAATAGAAAGAAAAATGAGAAACCAGAAATGTTGTTTTCCTCTTTCAAACGTTTCAGCAGGAAGTTAGCAGTGAGAAACCACTAAAGTGGCTCTCTCCCAGCTACCTCTCCCAATCTGGTCATTGCCTGAAATACTCAAAAGATCCCTTATTCTAAGATCCAAAGGCACCTTGGTTTTATGCCTGTGTCTCTGGTATCACTGGAAACCACCTTAAGTTAATTGAGTTCAGGATTTGGTCTTTCTGTATGAATCAGTTTTAGGGAAGCTGACAGCTACAAATCCCTGTGTTTTTGTTCTGATGAAAACAGCCTGAAGATCTAAATTTAACAGTTGGTTTCACAATGCTCATTTTTGACTGTAAGTAAAATTACCCTGGAAAAATAGCTTAGAATAGGAAGAGATATGTTTTCCGGATGCTGGAAAAGCAAATCAAAAAGAAGCAAGCACGACAAATTGATTCTCATTCACTCACAATTTAGATTGCTTTTTACTCTCCTCTTGGTATCTTTGGATAAATACTGTGAATAAAAATGAAGCTAGTTACAGCAGAGATTCATAATTTCTGACCCCATTTCAGAGGAAGATGTAGCACATATCTGTGGTGTTGGGGTCACGGGAAACAATGCCTGCAGATCAAATCTGTGTTGTGAATGGGTTTTTTCACATGAGGAACTTCATGCACACATTTATTCTGATTAATTTCTTCTTGTAGACAAATTATCTCTTTCACTTACTCTACAGTCACATTACTACACTTTAGCAATATAAAGAGCCCATAGAGTAATATAAAGAGCCCATAGAGTGGATGTAAATATAATTTATAGTTGAAGAATGGCAATAAATCACCTGCACATTATGAGGCAATCTAGTGAAAACAAGACTGGGCCCTTTGCAATGAAAATCTGCTCCCAAGAGTGACAAATGGCATCTTCTACTCAGCTTGTATTTGAAACAACATCTGCTTTCAAACAAGCCAGGATGGATTCCAAGATGGATTCCTGGACATCCTGAATTCCAGAGGATGACCTGATCCTGCTCCTCCTAGTGCCTTGTCAGCAGCTCACCAGATTCTAACCATGCAAATTCATGGAAGAGAGGAAGATGTTCATATGCCTTTGGATCATGATTTTATTTGGGAACATCCTAAGCCTCAGATGTCAGCAACATTTTTTCAGTCTAGCAATTAGGGAAGAAGGCATTGCACTTATAAACTGGGAGCAGCAGAGACCAGCTACTTGAGAAATTACACATAGGCTTCCATAATACAGTGTCACAGACCCCCCAAAAGAGGAGACTTGGAGAGTGGACCCTCCATAGCTCAGGGTCTGCTTTGGCCATGTCCTAGTGATCTAGGAGCTGACAAGTCCCCTCTGCCTGTGCAGGTGCACATCTGCATGGATACTGGTGAGGAACTGGTTGGGAAGTGGGTGACAAGGGCACAGGTATGGTCCAGGCTGCTGTCCTGGGCTGAGTCCTAGGCCTCCCTTGTCCTGGGTTTCTCTGGGTATCTCCCAGGCTGGTAGGTGCTTGAGCATGAGCCATCCTCATTTTGGAGTTCCTTGGAAGTAGTTGTCCCAAAACCATCTGCCCACAGATGGGGAGTGACACCATCTGCCCACCACCTCTGTGAGCACCTTCTCTCCTGGAAGAGCTCCTCCTGCACTCCCCAGGAGAGCAGCTGGTGGGAGGGCTGGCCCTGGGGATGGTTTGGCAGGCAGCTGGGTGTGGCTGGAGGAGCCTTGCTCACGGCAGAGGAATGTGAGGCACCTCCCCGGGTGCAGGCTGGGCACTGCTCACTGTCACTGCACAGCAGGACATTGCTCTGCCTGCATGTGACAGGTGAGCAGGCTGTGTGGCATGAGGCTGCTCTCTGGCCATTGGAGAAGCCTTGGGCTGGTCAAGCAGGATATCTGGATGGATGACACAGTGGTCAGGTCTTTGTAGCAATCCCACCAGCTGTCCCACCCACTGATGCTCTGCTCTGACCATCCCTTTTACACCACATTTCTGCTTTAGTTAAGTGTTTGGTGCTCAATACAAATACAGCAATAGAAATAACTCTTTTTACATTACTTCTTTGCCACAATTGTGCCAGTCCCTTGGACTTCTAGTTAATCAGTGCAGCACCAGTTTAGCATCAGTGAGGCTTTGTTGATTTGCAGATGCAGAGGATTTGGCCTAAGTGCCTGATCTATATTATTTTACAGCAGATAATGAATGCCACATGCCATGCTTGCTTTTCTTACCCTTCTCTGAAATTGCAATTTTTCTGACCCGAAAGTATTTTCCCACTATTAAACTTTTGGTCAGGACATAAGCCCTTTTTAAGATGCTGAACACCACAGGATGCCTTCTCCCTGTGTGGGAACAGCTCTCCTGTACCAAGAGGAGGTGTGATCTTAACTTATGGGATAGAGATTCCTTGTGGCACTGACTCATACACTGTAAATTTGTCCTCATTTTCACATCTTCCTCCTGATCCTGTTTTAGGCTGCCTTTCCATTACTCCTCCACCCTGGGGGAGGAATCCTCAGCCAACACAGCCCTAACCCGGAAACCACAGGGGATGAAAAGACCTTTCATAGCAATAATGATGCCATGTTTCTCTCCTCTGCAGCTGCATTTTGAAAACAAAAGATCAGGAGGCAAAGTCACCACTCACAAGCAGAATTTGCAACTCTGCAGCCATCGGGGACTGGTGCAAACGGGCCTGATGCAGATGCCAGAGAACATACTTCCTATTGACACCAGGGAACAACAAGAACTGAAAGTATAACCTAATCTAGGGTGAGAACAATGTCTACATTTGCATGTTTAGCAAGGATAGCCTCGGGCCATAAGCTCAGGCTTAACTTTGCCCACACCATAATATATCTTCATATTTTTGTAATTGGCTGCTTGGGTCAATTTATTGCAAAGACCAAGTAATGTCTGCAAAATAATGTGGTGGATGCAGCTCCAGTTTGATGCCCCTCTGTAGATACCCATGCCTGCAGTAGATACCCATGCCAGTGCACATTCCAGCTCCAGTGTCCATGGAAGTTTTCCCATTAAACAGATGGGAAGACACTTGGAAGTACCTCCAGTAGTCTGGTGAGTTTATAGTTTAACACAAAGTGTAGAACAGGTTGAAAGCTGTGGATTATGACTTCTTTTTACTACAGCATATTGCTAGGTCAGGTTTAGCTGCATGCTCTGGGCTGAAGCACTCCTTGGGACTTGCCTTTCCAGCACGGATCGTACTTTTGAACTGGCAAAGGGTAAGTGATTGACATCAGACAGAAGGCCTGATTTCATCAAGGCTTTGGCATGCAACTTGCTGGAAAATGTATTCCAATAAGTGCCACCCAGAGTTATTAAATGTGGCACCAAAAGGTGAACAAATTTCCTGCCAAGGAACTGCCTCTCTGGACTAGTTTGGTCTCTGCTCATGCAGGCAGGCCTGATGTTAGTCATCAATGGGAAAAGGTCAGTGGGACTAGGGAGGGTCTGGCTGCACCTTTTCAAAACCCTGGGATCATTGTAGCAGTGTAACCTTGTAAACTTAGTATGTTAAAATACAGCTCTTCCTTCTCTTGGGCAGCCTTTAGAACATGATTTGGAGGTAAACGATGTCTACAGTATTTTGTGTTTACTTTACGCTCCAATGTCTGCATGAGGCGTAGAATGGTGCAGAACTCAGCTCAGTGTTCATATGAGACACTGAAATGCCTATGGGAAGTCTTCCCGAACTTCCCTAGAGACTATTTCAAACCTTTTGCTAATTGTTTTCTGGACTGCTCTGAGTTTGCTCCAATAGCTGCCAGGGCTTGACAATCTCTGAATCACAGTTCTCTGCTTGGATTTCTGTCACCATCTCTGTGTGACCTGTCCTCTGCTGGGCAGAAACTTGCAGGGTCACATGAGGTGCCTCTGCTGGCTGCAAATGGGAATGGGTTATTTCTTCTGACTTGAGTGGGCCCCTAAAATACAAACCTCATTTCAAATAGTATTTGACACAGCTGAGTGCATTTGTCTTCTCCAACATGCAAACTAGAGACCAGCTATTTTCTGCTCAGCATGGAAAGGAAACAGGAGAACTGAGACAGCAACACCCACGTCTGTGAAGGTATTTAAGCACTTGCTGGGATCCATGTGTCAAGACCAAGCTGTTTGTTGATAGTAAGACATAGTCTGGGCAGCAGGTGCCTAAATCCCGTTTTTCTGAAGTCCTAGGGTACAGTCTGTATCACTGGGCTGGGTTTCTTCACAGCTCCTTGCAGGACCAGTTCCAGGAAAGGGCTGATGCTATATGTGCAGGTTCCTCTGTTTATTTTCCATGGTGCCCCATCCCTGCAGACACGTTTCCACCCCGTGTTGTTCAGGCGTCTCAGCAGAGGTTGCTCTCAGCACCCAGCACCACTCGTTCCTTGTGGAGGCCACAGAGGAACCACCTGTTACTCTAAATCTGGCAGTGTTTCCTCATCCTCCCTGCATCCCTGTTTCAACTTCTGTAACTACATCTGTGTGACCTGTTTTCTCCTGCTATGTAGAAACTTGGGCAGTCACATGGGGATGTGTGGGGTCACTCGTACTCCCCTGACCCTGTAAATGTAGAAGGGTTAGTTTATTTCCAGAAAGTATGGTTTACATATGGTTTTCCTTTCATTATTTTAGATGTCAGCTAGAAGGGCTCTGCTTGTTCCCTTCAGTAACAGCAAGTAAACAGCCGACCTGTTTAGAAAAACTTAACACTGGAGACCTGGAGAAATCTTTGGATGCAAGATGCATGCTGAACTGTGTGTGACCCTCTGTAGAGAAACATTAGCTTAATATATTAGTAAATGTTTTTTAGCAAAGATAAAAGAATATTAGAGAAAATATACAAGGCTTGAGGTCCAAGTTCCCTGTGCAGTCCATTTCCCATTGAAATCAAATGGCCAAAATGAAGAGGTCAGCAGGAGTTTGCTTGAATTCTAACTGAGGAAAACAAGGAAAGCTCTTTGCTCACTCCGGGCAGTGCCATTATCAAGAAGATCTGGTCACAAAGACTAAGGCTAGAGTTTTCAAAGGCAGTTGCTCAATTTGCTAGCCCCACTTGAAGCACACTGAGTGGAGCTGCTTTTGGGAAGGTGTGAAAAACAGGGAGATCCAAGGACCCGTGTGCTAGTCCTGGAAGACTTAGCCAATGCCACAAAGCTGCTTTGAAGAATTTGACTTATCTGCTGTCAGATCAAGCTCCAGGGCAAAAAGAAGGAATTCTGACTTGAACAAGTGCTGACGAAGTTTATGCTGTTGAGTCTCCTGGGCTGCCAGCTTGGACATCTTCACACTGTGTCCCCTTTTGTATTGAGACACACAAGCAGAGGCCAAAGAATGAAGATGTCTCATGTTAACTGTAAGATTTCAGACTGAGTTGAGCTTACCAAGACAGGTGGTGAGTGCAGGCACCCAAGGAATCATACTTGGAAGACAAGATTGAAGGACTCCTGCAGTTCACAAATGCTACTTGGGAACTGGATAGTCAAGTACTGCCAGTTCCTAGGATCAGCTTAAAGTTAATAGAGTGATGGCAGGTGCCCAAACATCTTTGCAATCCTACATTTGCAGAGATGTTTTCATCACAGAGCAGACAAAATAAAATGGTTTTTAAAAACAACACACCCTGCAGGTCTCTGTCCTTGCCACTGAGTATATAAAATTTAAACTAAAAAAAAAAAAATCCTAACAAAAAAATAGGAATGAATTAATATAAATAACGTAATTGGAGAAGCTTGAAAGCAGCAAGAATGTGTGAGACTTCGATGCATTTTTATCCTTTTAAAATAAAACAGATGCTGAGGGGATGTTACAAGAAGGCGTCTCAGAAAGGCTGGTGTAAAAACATTGAAAGAACAGAGAAACTTGCTTTTTCCAGCAAGGACCTAGTTCTACAGACCTGGGACATAGAAATGCATGTTATGGAAATGCTATGTTTTGGCATGATCTGAAATTAAAGACTTGGGAAATAACTGAGTGTGTGGAGTGCTCCATAGATCCATACATCATTATGCTGAACTTGAAAAAAAGTCTCAGATGGCCTCAAAGGGATGATTTTCAAATCTTCAAGCTTACTTGGGAGATTGCCTTCAAGTAAGAGAGCCTTTGCTTAAGTGAAAGCATTACTAGTCCATGGGCCCAATCCACCTGCAAATCCTGCTAGTGTTTGTGTCCTTTTGATAAGGTCCTGTTATCCCCATGGGTCTGTAAGTCCATAGTCAATACAGCCTTGATTTCTATGGAAAGCATTGTTAAACCCCTACATCTTAGGAAAAGGAGATGGGGGCTAACTTCAGCACTTCAGCCCTGCTATCTTTCCTTTTTTTCTTTTCCTGAGGGGGGTGGGTAGCCTCAGTCAAAATCAGTCTCATATTCTTTTCATAAGTCTTTGTGCTTATCCAGATTAATACCCATTCATTTAAGGTCATAATTATATAAACTAAGAGCACTGTTTCTGTAGGTGTGGTTACTTCCTACAGAGCAAGTAGCTGCAGTAGGATTGTACAAAAGCAATCTTTGGCAATTCACAAAAGGAAGCATGTTTTTAGGCTTTAGCAAATTCATTTGAAATGCCCTTATGGTCTTGGTATCCTTGTTATTTTAATGATGTGGCACTGGACACATGAAATAAACAATAATTTACCCACAATCATTCAGCAAGTCACATCCTTTCTCACTTACTGGTGATGCCACATAACTCCACTGCTGATATCCACTAGCAAACTAACTCTCATTTTCACCGTTAGTGATAACCAAGAGGGTTTCCTCAAGTTAGACTTCAGGCAAAATTTGAAGTAGGCTTAGAGCTGATTCTGCTGTGAGACATAATCCAGAGGCAAATGACATGACCAGAATGAGAAGGGATATGATCTACCACAGGACTGTAAGGCTAATAGTTCACAATTTGTCTGTTCAAGAAAGTTTACTTAATTTCATGTCACTAAAAGAGCAAAATTCTGTCCCCCTTTAATAATAAATATTATATTTCACTAAAGAAGAAGTAAGACAAGTAGTGATAACAAAAACTCCTCTGAAAATAAACTATTTGTTTCTCAGCAGATGCAAATCCATTCTGTCTCTCTGTGTGTGGGTCCCACCTATGCACCAGGCAGGGAAATCAAGATCTGGCTCCACAGGGATGCTTTGTACTGTCCTGAAAGCAAAACTTAATCCAGGGAGAGGACAATGCACTCTTGAGTTACTGTCTCCTTCGACTCCATCCTAGTCTTGGATGAACTTCCTCTCATCTCCAAAGAGTTATTTAAGTACAGATCTCAGTATTCTCCTCCCTAGAGTTTATTATGAATTTATTGAAAAAAAAAATACAATCCCTTCAGCTATGAAAATTACCCTCATTTGTCTATAAATAGGCTTAACCTCTTAAACTGTGTCAGATGCTGCAGATTCACCAATTTGATCTAGATCTTCAGATCTTCTCTGCTCCTACAGCTCCAGGGCAAATGACTCATGCTGTTTGCAAGTGCCATATCCCACTGAGCCTGGCAGTATCAGTGTGTCTAAAGGTTTCTACTAAAACCAAGGCAGGGATTTTCTCCTGATGAAGCTGAGCTCACCAACATAATGCAGCCACAAATCAGTATGTTGTACTTATATGAAAATCCAAGTATTTGCAGTAGTCCAGCCACAAATCAGTAGAGGAAAATGTGTTCTAGAGTCAAATAAATATGACAAAGGGAAAATTTATTGATCCATGTAATCATTTCCTCAGCTGCATTTCCCTTCACCAGTGGCAGTCCTAGGAAGATTGGTCTTCACTATCTATTACCTTACCTTTGAAATTGCTTTGGAAATAGGAAAGGCAAATGTCAAAGTATTTTCAGACAATCTAAATGGCTTTTAGAGTTTGTTCCTGGAAATCAGATTTCCCTGAGCTGTCTGAATGTTCTGTCCTTACTCTATAAATCACTTACTTTGGGATGTGTGCCCATTCCTAGATTTGCTTCTGCTACCTTTCCTGGGTAAAGGAAAAACCTTGATGTGGAAAATCAGGGGAAAAAACTCTTCTCCTAGGAGAAGGGTAATGGTTCCCTTCCGGCTATGAGGCACCTGGAGACAGAAAAGTTGTTGCAGCCAGTTTTGCCCAAGTTTCCAGAAAGTCCCGGGCCTTGGCACTTGTTTGATCACGTTTGTGTGCTGATCAGGGAGCCACAGAGAAGAGCTGAATTTTATTTTATTGTATTTTATTGTATTTTATTGTATTTTATTGTATTTTATTGTATTTTATTGTATTTTATTGTATTTTATTTTATTTTATTTTACTTCTACTTCAGTTATCCAGGTTATGGCATAAGGTGTTGCTCTTGCCTAATGAATGAACTGGATGCTTTGGAAATCCAGCTGATGGTGCTCCAAGGGCCATCTGTGTCCTCAGCTCCCAGTTTCTCATAAGCTCTTTGGAGTGAGGGCCTGTGTATTTTACGTTGCCATCACAAATAACAGACTCTCAGCTTGATATCCGTGATCGACTGTGCATGTCACATTTCATGCCATAAAAAACATATGCTCAAGGTTGGAAGGGCGAACATGCTTTGGCTTCCCTGCCATCTGTAGTTCAGTTAGTCTGCAACCCTTCTTTCATTGTGTGTTGCTACTTGTCTCCTGGAAAAATTTCCAGAGCCCCCTGGAAGAAGAAACAGGCTCTATTTACTGACATTTGTTCCAAGTTTTTATGAGCAGACAAGTCTTGTGGGGTCTACACAGGATCTCTCAGCCAGAAGGTTTCAGTCAAAACCTACCAAATCCAAAGACTTCCTTCATTTACAAAGGTCTGAATTAGCCATTAAATATCACAGCATCTTGAAGAACATCCACAGGACCTCTCTGCTTTCCTCCTTGGTCAGGGTTTGAGGTGGCACCCCATTAAGTTGCTGGGAGTCTCCTCCATTGGATGCCATGGCTCTATGTGCACATACATGGGTTAGTCCCAGTGAATTAATGGGTAATGCAACTGCAAGTTCCTCTGCAAGGGAGTTCTGGGGCTGAAATGTGGCCTGAAACACACTGGGGCACTGCTGGCACAGCCTGGGTGATGAGGAGCCTTTCCATGTTTCTGCACAGGATGAATCCAGGGTTGATAGGATGGGAGGAATCATTCTGTGCCATCTGCTTCCTCTCTGGCAAACCTCAGTGCGTGGCAGGGGAGAGCCTCCCACGGCTCATGCCTTTGTGTGTGTCCAAGGGATGCAGCCCTGACAGCAGCTGTGGGCAATAGTCCTGTATGCCCTGACACGCTGGCTTCCCCCTTTGCATTTGCTGATGGTCCTTGTGCCAGAGGCCAGCTTTACTTCACAGAGGCCATATTCTGCAGTGCTCAGGCTGTCTCTAAGATCCTACCCAGGGAATACATAAACAGAACAATGTTTGAGCCTCTGGTACATTTTAATGTCATTTTCAGGGAAATATATGTGTCATAACAACACAAAGCAGGCATAGTTCCCTTGCTTTCGATCTGCCTGGTGCCAGGGTCCACGTCATTTCAGTGTTGAAACAGATCCAGCAAGTTCATGGTAACTTTGCTCTCTGAAGAAGTGCCCCTTTTGCCCCTTGGTCTGTACTTGTCTCTTGTCTTCAAGCAGTGTTCCTTACTCCTGTCAGGGAATGTCACGTACTGTTATGTTAACATCTAATTTTCACTGGAAGCCCCAGGGAATTGGGCCCTTATCTCCACATACCATGCACATCAAAATAGTTTAATCAAGCCTATTAATTCCAGGGCTTGCTGCTGATCTGGATAAAACATTGCCCTTTCCCAGCACTGAAGCTTAGCAGCCAAGTTTCACATTGCAGCACTCTCCACTAAGTTTGTTCTCTGCTCCTTGGGGCTGAACACATTCCCCTACAATCCCTCAGGTATCATAGAGAAGTTTCTGTTTTAAGGCTCAGATTGATTTGGGCTGATTTTCCAGACCAGAGGCATCCCATCAATTTGAAAATTTGGACTTGAGAGTCCTTGGTGTCACTTCCTGGTGCTCTGAGTGGTCATTGCCTCATCTAAACATTGGTTCAGAGCAACTGCAGAGCTTAGAAAGGTATCTGAGAGCAGAGAGAAAACTTAGCAATGTGCCAAGACATAGAGCAAAACTCAGGGGATGTCATTGCAGATGTGGCACTGGGGGATCTGAGGAAGGAGGCATTCCTTTGTCCTTGTCCAGCATGCCTGCTTTAAGGAAGGGGACATAGCAAATTCATCAGAAGGCACAGCCTGGTCAAGAAACGAATTTCAGAGAAGTAGACATGGGAAGATTAGGTTGGATGGTTACAAATATCTCCCTGACTGGATGAAGAAGTGGACCAGATTCTTCCACCTTCCCATCTCCAACAGTGTTTTTACCTCCTGGCTCCTGACTCGTAAGGCAAAAGTCTCCAACAGTTGTGGGGATGTCTTGTGTTTAAAGCAGCCATGAGACATGAGCCTGTTGGCCCAGTGCTGCTCAAGATGTGCTGCTGCTTGCTCTTCTGGGAAAGGGTTCTTGCAACGTGAAAGAAGTGCAGGCAAACAAAAAGCTCTGGGGAGAGAAGTGACAGGCAGCAGCTGGAGCCAGCGGGTGCCCTGCCGAGTGACAGAGCAGTTGGGCTCCTCGCTACTCTGCTACTATTTTGGAAACATCAACAAACAGAAGAGGCCAGATCAATCTCTCAGGGCTCCAGCACAAACCCTGAGGAGCCCTGTGGACACTGGTGGCACCAGCAGCCTGAGACATTGGTTTGTCCATAAGAACTCTGCTTCATTGGGACTGTGGGCAAACTCATTGGATTTAGCCACTGAAAGCATCATTAACAGTCCACTAATTAACAGATCTCAGCTCCTTTGCAGGTGCAATGTTACACTGAGGAATTCATGCTCATTGTGCCATGGAGAATATGACTTCAACTTCTGTGGGGGAGCTTTCAAGCAGCTGGAAAAAAGTATGGATGTTTATATTTTTAAAAAGGGATTGTTTTTGCTGCTGTCAATTATTAATGGCTCTCAGGTCAGGCTAAGGAACAATGCCAGGGATAAATTACCCTGTATGCTATTCATATATGCTCTACCCAATTGTTTCCTTCTCAGCTAGAGGATTCACCTTGCAATGAACTCCTTGGCATTTGGAAAGAGAGGACTGACAAAGCAATGAACTTGGTGTGCCCATTTATTTATGCATTGACATCTTTCCTACTTTGTCAGGTGTGTTTAATCAAAAAGAAGCAGGAAATGCATTATAATCATAAACATATTACTGCAGAAGAAAGAGCCTGCCCTTGGAAAGGACTGCATTGTTTGATAAATGGTTACAGTGAAAAAACACAGGCTTAACCTAGGACTCTTTGCTGAGATCAAAGGAAAGTTTCTGCCACAGGCTGCCTGTGCAGCAGGACTCAGCTCTGGGTTTGAAGCAAGGCAAGGGGAAAAAAGTTAAAAAGAAAATGCGGTCTCCTCTCTTCCTCTTCTTTCTTTGCCTGAAACATTTCCCCTAGCATTAAAAAAAAAAATAAAAAATTCAAACATTACATATTTGCTGTTAAAATTAAAAGAATTAGTGATGAGCCCAGCTGAGAACACAGTAATTAGGGTCATGTCCAAAGCCCCTTGTTGAAACCATGGAGACAAATTGTTTTCCACAGGTCCTGACTCAGGATCCTGATGAGCCAAGGCAAAGATGGAGTTAGGGAATAACCCTGGGAGATTCTGGATGTCCTGCAGTCTTTCAATGTGACCTTGCCCAAACTTGCAAACATTCCTTAACTGCGATGACAGCTGAACCCCAGTCAGTATTGTGCTGCTGCTGTGAAAAGCAAAATCCTTCTGGGCTCTGAGACCAGGAATGCTGTAGGTAAGATTCAGAAAGGGTTTATTACCCTTCTTAGCACTGCGAGGCTGAGCCATGGCCCCGCACTTAAATAAATAAAAAACCACCAACAGACAAACTGAAAATTGTCCAGAGGAGAGCAACAAAAATGATCAGAGGTCTAGAAAACATGACTTATGAGGAAAGATTGAAAGGGCTGGGTTTGTTTAGTCTACAGACTTTGAAATGTCCTAATAAACTCTAAAGATGTAAAAAATATATGACATCTAAAAGGGTAATTGATTGCCCTTTATCTCTGTGACAGAAGTGAGGCCAATAACACCTCAAGTATGTTACCTGGGGAGGGATCAGAGCATCTCACGGCAGATTTTCAGTGTTTTGGACAAGTACCATGAGGAATTGGGTAACTCACTGTCCCGTGGAACAGACTGGTTTCACCCATGTGGCCCTATGGTTTTCATGATCTCGTGACTGTCTCAGGGCATCTGAGAACAAGACCTTGGAGATGATGAACTTTTAGAGCACTCTCTGATTTGAAAAAATGTGGCAGGTACTCAACCCTTCTAGAAGTTGCGAGAAGAAATCTTTTTTTAAAGCCTCTTTTCCGTGGCTTCCATGGTTATTAAATGAAGAGCAACAAATTCCCACCTTTTCATGGGATTTCATTGTATTTGTGAAGAACCTTGCTGCTCTCCCATGAGGGATTCCCTCCTAGATGAGTATTCAATTACTTGAATATGTAGATGATCAGATCTCTGAAAAAGCATATAAAAGTCTATCAGGTAGAGACAACCTTGCAGATCCTGGTCCAAAAAGTCCCCTCGTGACCATGGAGAAAGAGGCACCTTGGCCAACCCTTGATAGGAGTGCTTTTACAACTGTAAAGCAGTGAGGATGGTATTAGGTACTGATCTAGGTGGGCCAAGTGGTGGTCAGCACCTGATCAGAAAGGCAACATCCCTTCTCCCCACGGAGCTGAGTATCCCATCCTGTAGCTCTGTGTGCTGGGCCCTACCCGTGACTGAGAACCTTTGCTATCCCTTGTTTTCTGTTCAGCCCCTCTTCTTCAAAAGGCCCCAAAAGCTTTGTCAGAGTTTGTATCAAAACTCACCACAAGACAAAAGCCTGTTAGAAACCAGGTTTTGAATTTAACGCCCAGCAACCATAATTCCTTGACTTATGGGCATGAGGTGAGAAGTTTGTGAAGGGAAGGAGCACAGGGTTGCAGCCAAAGCAGAGCTGGCTATAGCCCTTGGCATCTCCAAGGACCTGGGGGTGGAATAAGGGCTTCCCGAGAAATGGGGGAAAGATGCTGTGCTCAGTCCTGCCACAATCCTGCCTCTTTTTTGCACTCCCTATTTCCTGCCCAGCTGTGCAAGGTACTGCTTGGTCCCACATGAACACAGAGAAAATCACTAGTTATATGATACAGGAATTAAAAAAATCTGCTTGTTTCTAAGCATAAACCAATGACTGTGGCAATGGTTTGCAAACATGGGATTATGGCCCCAAGTCAACTTTTTTTTCCTCAGTTTTGGGTACAGTCACGAGCCTGGCAGGAATCTGTGTCAGCTAAAATGAATGGCAGCAACTGGCGTCTCCTGGAGTTTGGAGCTGAGTGGGGTCACAACAGGATGGAGTTTGGGAAGGCAGCACTGCAGGGTTAGGAATAAACATCTCCCTGGGGCAGACTTTCCATAATTGGCCATGACAAGGCTTCTTTCTCCAGAGAGCTGGAGCTGGTCTGTGAGGAAGCAAGGATGAATCACTGCTCCAGCTCAATTTGGCAAGTGCCATGATTTAGTTCTGCTTTGCACAGGGAGGAGATGATGATAAAGACTGAAAGACAGAAGAGAAATGTAGCCAAAGGCTTCTGAGCTGCGAGAAGAGTTTGAATTCCCACTCATTTTTTGCAGGTTTACTCAGATCCTTAGAAGGAAACCCTGGCAATACCCACTGGTGCAAAAACAATTCCCTTTATCAACAAAGGGAGGGAACAATGGGGACTCCTGAACACAAAGCTCATGCAAACAATAACAGCCCTTTTATTTTGCATTATTAAACCAGCAGTTGATACTAAATACTTCCTCCCAGCCCTCTACTTGGTTAACAATTTCTGTCACTCTTCTGCTCAATTTATGGGAGGGGATCTTGTGTGTGGAGATGGTTTGCTGCAATGTGGTGGTGACCACATGGCTGTGCAGCCTTTTGTAAAGGGAAGGTTGAGCATGGTTTCCTCATGCCGTCCTATACCCTTTGAAAAGTCCTACTTTCTTTCAATATGAAGAAAAAGGGGTGTTGTTCCTGCCATCCTTTCTCTGGACAGTGGTCTGTAAAGCTCCTTGCTATCTCAGCAATCTTACCAAGCCCAGTGACCTAAGAGCAGTTCACAGCCTGTTCAGTGTCTGCTGATTAATCCCCTCCCTTTAAAAGTATGCACTTAGTGGCAGAACCCCACGAAAATATTGGTGGAGCCAGAGCTGTTTTGCCAAGTGGCAGATTTAGACTTGCTCTTCTTGGAAAGCTGGCTTCCTGTCACTGGCTTTGTCTCATGGGCTTTTTTCCAGTGGTTTGGAGAGAGGAGAAAGGGAAAAAGAAATTGTTCCTCCCAAATACCTCTTCTCTTTTACACCCCTCTTCCTCCATGTGTCCTCTCTGCTATTCTACATTTCAGGAACTCCATCAGCCAAAGTCATCCAAACTAACCCCACTGCTATTGCTTATGCAAAAGGAGAAGGAAGATCTCTGCAAAATAAGATCCCTTGAAAAAGGAGATGAAGACAATCTTAGTTTCCATCCTATCTTCTGATCCTTCAGAGGGCAGACATACGGAACAAAAATCTTCCCTGCACTGTGGAAGAGTGTTAGCTCAGAAAAGTCAAATCTGCTTCTTGTTGCAATATGAGAGTTCAGATCAAAGCATCAGTCTTCTGCCAATTTCTAATTAGCTGCTAGGAACATTAAAATTTTATTTCTTATGAGCTGACTACCACAGTGAGCTCAGGCAGCTGCTTCTGGGCTGGCTACAAGACTGGAGCTTGGGGCTTCATATACTAAACACTCCCACCACTGGAAATGGAAAGCTTGGTCAGCAATGAGCAGCACAGGGCTATGGCAGGCAGCTGATTTTGCATGACAGCAAAGATCTTACTTTCCCTGGAGATACCAGCATCCCTCTTCACTTTTAAAGTCTGTACAAGGACAAATCCCACACTGGGTTCTTACCCAGTATATTTTTTCCTGTTTCCCCTTGAGATGCTGGATAAGGCCTCCAGACTGGACTCAGCAGCACCACATGCAGTATCAGCCAGGTGAATAGAGTGTGAGCACAAAGCTCATGACCTTTCTGGCACAGGGTCTGGGAAGGACTAACATTGCTGGTGCCTTCAACGTCAGGATTTTGCATGACCTCATGAAGATTCCCCATGTGCTCTCTGCAGAGTGAGGTGGGTCCTTTCTGGGAAGAAAAGCACAAAATATCAAGGAAGTACCAAAAGTTGTTTAGAGAAGGTTAGAACAGGGGACACACTGGAGTGTAAGACACCCGTGGTCAAAGAGTTTGTGAGGCAGTTTTCCCTTTGGTGTCCATGTGTCAGTCTCTGGATCATAGCAGTCCAAGGAATCCAGGTCCTTGATGGCATTGTCTGAGGTGAGACATCGTCCTCCTGTGACATACAGCTTGTTCTTGATGACAGTGGCCCCATGATGCATTCGTCTGTCCTTCATGTCTGCACATTTAACAAACTTGTTGCCTTTTGTATCATAAGCAATTATTCTCCGGGTGTACCCTGAATGCAAAGCCAGAGGTGGAAGAGACAGATGGGAATTAAGTGCTTATAGCCATCAGAAGGAATAATAATAATAATATATTTCATGCTGGTCTTCAATAAAACCTATTACAGTAGTATATAATTTGGCAGAATTAAGATATCTAAACTAAGAAGTGATGACGTGTCACAGGAATGCCAGTCTGTCTATCTGCCCTTCTGTCTGTCCTCATCCTGTCTCGTAGCACCTCAGCAGCCAAGGCTACATGAGCACCATAAAGCCCATCAGATCAGGCAACCAGCCTGTCAAACACAGTTGGAGCTTGCAGTTACCTGCATGTACCTTCAAATATCTGAAAATATTTCTTTTTACCAGACTTCTAGAGACTCACTTAGAAATACAGAAACCAAAGGCACATTCAATGGGCCTTGTTGGGTTGGAGTTGTAGCTGTCTGCTGGCTGGAGCTGGGTATGCAACAGCACAGTGCCACCAGTGCTCACTCCACTCCTAAAGCCCTCAGCACCACATCTGTGCTGGCCACCATGCCAGTGACCCAGAGGACAGCTCTTCCTCTGAGGGGGGATACAGCCTTGTACCAGCTGAGAGGTAAGGGCTGGTCAGAGGGATATTGCCCTGCAGCAGTGGAGCTGTGGAAGCTTGGTACCCAGCAGCACCTTGCCCATGTAGAAAAACATCAGTGTGGTCTGAGGTGAGGGCAATTTGCCACATAGCAGCTTGAGAGTCTTGGACCTTTGGACTCAGCCCTCTCCTCACTGCAAAGGATAGCAGTGGCCTCTCCCTGAGGAAGTTGAAGTCCTGTGCAGTTTGGGTTCAATTCTCTGCTTTGCTAAAGCTATGAGGTGTGTCATCTTCCCTTAAGTATATCAACACATGCTTCCTCCTGGCAGTCTGTGGTCAGGGAAGAGGCATTAAGGACTGTAGAGAGCCAAATTATCAATGACATGATACACCTGACTGCCATGGGCAGAGGCCAGTCCTCAGCTGAGACGTTTCCTCTTTCCAAGTGTTTTGCACTCCTTTTGGGATATTTCACAATTACCCCCAGGAGGCAACTAAAAGACCAACTAACACCTCACAGACTTATAGCCCACCCATCCTGACAAGCCATCCATAGCCTTGTAACTGTGCTTTCCATTCTTCCAAGTGGAGCAGATAGGGAGGACCAGGCTGCGAGTCAGGGAGGTTGAGGACCCCCATGCTCCTGGCTCCCTCACAAGAGCAGTAACTGGCATTGGCTTTTCCTCAGTTTCCTCCACCCAGGTACTGCTACTTGAGGTAAGAAAGTGCCTCATGGAGAACTTATCTCCACTTCAACCGCCATGAGACTCCATAAGAGAAGGGTATGGAGGGTGGGCACGCTTCTCCTTTCCTTCCCAAGATCAGGGTGCTTTTAGAGGGAGCACCCCAAACAGGAAAGCTGCAAAACCCTACAGGATCTGGGCAGGGGGAGGAAAAGGGAAGGTGAAACAGAGCCCTTACCACCTACGATGATAATCTGGTCTCCAATCACAACAGCTGGTGCACAGACATTCTTCACTACTCTGGTCTCCATACGAAACCATGTATTCCTGGAGACATGGTAAACCTGACAAAAAGATAAAGATAATTCACACAGCTGTTTGTGTTTCATTTTAACTGACATCTGTAATTACAGAGGAATTTCTGGGTTTTATTTTGCCTGGATAAATACAATCCTCTGGCTCAAATTGTTGAAAATCTGGGAATGTACCCACTTTTTTTCCTAATATGTCCCCTTGGAAAGCATTCTGGATCCCCAAGATTGTCTGCTCAGGAGATGCTAGCACAAGCACTAAAGTGGTGTGCCTGCCATATGAAGGCTTTTTGCATGGCTGTTAAATCACTGTAACTGGTTCTCCCAAAGGGCAAGCTGATTCATTTCATTTTTCAGTTATTCTGTGTATTCCTTATTAGCCTTAGCAATTTCCTGGGCAAACAAACCTCAGCTTCACCTAGCTCTGCTGGCAGCCACTGTGTTTGCCCAGCTGCTATATTTATGCTGGTGACTGGTATGCACTCAGACTGGCAAAGGGTCTTAGAGTGGCATCTAAGTCATCGATTTATGTGAGAAAAAGAGCTGTTGCCAGATGATGATCATTCAATCATCTGTATCTGGGCGATACAAACTTTTATGTCATATTATCTGCCTCTTAATATAGCAAATATCACCAGAGCATCTCCCCACTAACTGATAAATACATTTCCTCCCCTCTGATAATGAAGTACTGTTATAAAGCATTGCTCATGTCCTGGTTGCCATCTTAGCTTAATGATCCTTCTTAGTTAAAGCACCTTGAACAGTGAAAACCACTCATGAGAAAAGAAACATTACAATGTTGCTAAAGCATCAAATCAGATAAGAAAAAATTTAATGCATTTTTTCCTCCTAATAGAGTGTAACGGCTGAAAGCAGGCAGAGAGCCAGCAACATGTGGCAGGAGCCACATTTTTAACACAACTGTTTATCCAAAATGACTGTCAGTTTAAGTTCTGGCCCTTTGATGGGTGAGTATCTAATCGCTGTAATGATTGTGTTTGCGTTCGCTGCGAGCGAGCAGGTGCGTGGCCGAGACCCCAGCTCCGCGCCAAGTGGAAAGCCCTGATTTTGGTGAGATTGCCTACAGGCACGAAGCCAGGCAGGGGGAGCTGCTGCTGCCTGCCATGGCATCACCTCTTGCAGCCCTGGCCCTAGTGTCCATCAGTGGCACAGCTGGCTGACACCCAAAGCAGTGCCTTGAGGCTGCTGCCTGAAAAACATTCAGAAGGGGAAAATGGAAGAGCTGCAATGCTCCTCGAGGCCATGGATCAATGCATCCTGCCTCTTGCTGCAACATACAATGAACTTTTTTTGAGTGGTTTGATTTCCTCATGAAGGTGATGGACTGCTGAATACCTCAGAAGAAATTGCCTACAACAAGCAGGACTGACCATTACCTGGATAAGCCGAACAGGGTTTTGCATTACATCTTCTCCCCCAAAGAGGTAAACCCTCTGATCTTTGGCAGCAACAGCAGGGTGAAGGACGGCAACAGGCATGTTTGCCATGCTCTCACAGGTGTTGTAGACACTATCGTATCTTTCCACAGAATTCAGGATTTCCTGGTTTTCACCAATTCCACCAAATGATAAAATATAATTTTTATATGCCAGGCTTCTGTGGGAGTAACGTGGAACTAGCATGTGCTCAATCAACCTCCACTGATTGAGTTTGAGGGAGTAAATGTAAATATTACCACTGACCACACTTTTTTTATTGCTAACAGGCATGCCTCCAAGCACAAAAATGTTGCTGTGTAAACTCACTGCAGAGGCTTTGTAGAGGCGCATGGGAAGTTTGGCCAGGCTCAGCCATTGGTTCGTCTTGTCATCATATAGCAGGACATCCCTGGTTGTCTGCTGGCTGTCCTTCCTGCCACCAATGATGATGAGGAACTCTTGGTTGGAGTACCTGCGAGGAACGTGCATCATGGGTTTGATGTCAGGCGTGTTGGTGCTGTACAAGGAGAACATGTGTCTCCGGGCTGCCTCCAGGATGCTCCTGCAAGTGGGTGAGGACTGAACAAGTGAGTCATTAGCGATGAAATGGAAGAGGAAAGTTGGATGGACGTACTGAAGCCGGACCTTCTTGAACAGCTCTTGGATGTAGCCTTGTCGTGCCTGGAGGTCATGCCGGATCCAGACCATCAGTGCTTCAAAGACCTGCTCCTCCTCCCCACAGAGTTCATCATCCCCAAGGTAATCGATGAGCTCCATGGGACAGAGGTCCTTCAGGTCCTCAGAAGAGGCCACCAGAGGAAAACATTTCAAAGCCATAGCCTTGGCTTTCTTATTCAGGCTTTGGCAGTTCAAGACTTTTGCCAGCCTGATCATGCTCAGACAGTTGTCAGGAGTCAGCTTGTCTTGGAGGTAGGTAGAGCAGGCCTCAAACAGCTTGGTGTACTGCAGCATGGATGCAGTCTCCAAGAGGCACAAGACATTCTCTGTAGATATTAGAATCTCCCCAGTGTAAACATAAAGGATAATCTGATCCAAAATATCAGCATTGATGCCCTTCAGAATGACTTTAGGCTGGTGACTCTCCCTAAAGTTGTTACAGAACATTGCCTTGAAGTATGGACTGCTGGAAGCCAGCACATTTCGGTGGCAGGGGATTTCAAAGCCCCCAGAGCAGAGGGTAACATCAGTCAGCATCCTGCTCTGCCGCAGAGCATTCAGCTGCCTCAGCAGTTCAGAGGAGAAGTCCTGGTCTTTGAAGAGAAACTCTTCAGTGGATCCCTCTTCCATAGCAAAATACGAGAGAGATGAATTCTGGACTTGGCAGAAAAAAACCCCAAATTCTTAGCAGCTTTTATTGAAATATCCAGCTCCAAGGGAACAAATAAGGACTTTGATGTTGTTGTAAATATCCGTTCACTATTACACATAAAAATGGAACATGGTTTAAGCACAGTGGGAAAATAATAAAGAAGCCAAAGGTCGCTAAGACCCTTTAAAAGTTTCATAAAGTTATCAGACAGATTGCAACTCTGAGGTCAGCACTGCCTGTGTCGTTGGCAAGAAGCAAAAGCACTGAAGTTATCTCACTGATTTTGGATTAAAGCTGGAGGGCTGAAGCAATTGGTTTGTCCATTTCCATCATGTTGAATAAACGCAGTTAGACATTTATTCACTGTTTTAAAGTATTAGCAGTTTAGTAGCTTGTGCCTCTTTCCTCTAGAGTTAGTCACTCCCAAAGAATGCAAAATTGGCAGAGCTGAACTCTGCAGCAGGGCGAACGGAACCCTAGACTGGGAATCTGCGTTAAAAGTTATTTATTAACTCTGCTTAGCTGTGGTTTTTTTAATGTTAATCAGACACACAATGACTAAATTAAGTGCCAGGCAGAACAATATGATGAGTATCTACGGTCATGGCTTAACTGCTCAACCTGCAGTGGAACCGAAGGGTAGAAGCGTTTACCTTCTGTTGTCCTTCACTGCATGCACTTACTCTCTGTCGTTTATTCTCTGCTGAGTTTTTCCATAGCTAGAGCCTGGACAAAACCCCATAAACCCACGGGAGGTTTCTCTCAGCAGGCAGGTGATTCACAGAGGGTGCTTTCCGGCCGTGTTTGTGCCGGGTTCGCCGGGCCGGGCTGCGCTGTGTACATTCCAGCGCTAAGAATAGGCGCGCACGGCTCCGCGCTCTTATCGCATGTGACGCCGCCGCTGCCTCTCGCAATGACCTGCCTGGTTCTGAGCATGCCCGAGTGGTGTTTTTCTGGCAAATGTTTACATATAATAAATAGACACCGAGAGGAAAGTTCACTTATAAAAGTCCTGGCTGTCCATTTGGAAACAGTGGCAGGACGCTGTCCTAAAGTGCCTGGGAACTCTAGAAGCTGTAAACAGTCTGCAATGCCTCGCACTGCGCTGTCACCGTCGTTTCATGGAGAAAGGCGGAGAGAGAAGGGCTTCGAGGGACTCTGGTGGGATGGACCGTGTCTCCACCTTATGGAGAGATCTGGGGAGCGTCAGCCTGTTGCAGTGTGGTGAGAGATGCTGATGCACTGGGACCCCTGCGTCCAGCGCTGCTCCAGGGAAAAGTTGGGCAGGCAAAGCCCAAGCAGAAAGTGAAGTTCACTCTTGGAGCAGTTTATGATGCTGCTTGATATTTAATACAGAAAATGCCAGGCTGTGGCCTTTTGTCTAAGGAGCACAGCTCTCTCAAGCCTCTAGCAAAGAAATTCTCTATCAGGTGGCTTGAGGGAGCTCCCTCCCTCCTCAGGGAGGACTGGAGCAGGTTGCTGCAGTCAAGCTGGAAACGGAGATTCCAGAGTGGCAATTCCCAGGGTGGTACAGAGCTCCCCAGGGCACACACCTTGATGGGGTCCCTGGCTGCAGGTGACTGCACATGAGCAAGGTGTCTAAGCTCCTTTTTCAGGCAGTGAGGTCTAGTCAACACAACTGGCTCTGCCAAGTAATTCAGGTCATCATTATGTGCAACCTGTATTTGGGCAGGTGAAGAGTCCTTCAGGCACTGCTGGGTGTCCACAGGTGCTCAGCTGCCTCAGTCACATGTAGGTGCCCATATTTAACACTCCCATGGTAGGCATCTATGATGATGAGCCTAAATCCATCCTCAAGGCTGAGATCATTCAAATGCCTTGTGCCAGGGGAGGATCCTCCAGAACCCCAGCTGGTGCCCTGTCGGGGTCTTCAGCAGGACAAGTGTGATGTGTTCCAGCTCTATACCAAGTTCCTGTGTGTTTCAAGAGAAATAGAATTGGCTGCCCTTGCCTGGGCAACTGGATTGGGCTCCTCATCTCTGCTGAGATTTCTCTCTTTGTTCTAGGGTGGGATTAAATCCAAAATGTGGTTTCTAAGCATTGCTATGACAGGGAAACACAAGGTTAAAAATCTTCCTCATATTTTCAAAGCCAAAGCTCATGGATGAGTCATGTTTGCATTTAGTCACAGTGAGGCAGATGAACAAAAATCCTTGGGAGCCACAGTGCCCTCATGTCAACTCCCGTGCCATGCTGGTGTTTGCAGTCCTCCATATGTTCCTGTCCCCGTGTCCATGGTGCAGCAGAGCACGGGGATGTGGGCAGCCTGTTCCTCTAAAATTGGCAGCTTTGCATCACGGGCATGCTGTACACGGCCTTTCCATGAGAGGCTTTTCAGTGCAGCGTAATGACATGGTGAAATGCCTGAAGGCAAATCAAAACCCTGAAGGCCCAGACCTGTGTTAAGGACAGGATGGAGTCAGGCTGGCACAGCTTTTTGGAGGCTACCCACACAATCTGCGTGTGTGTGCACACGCGTGGATGGGCCGAGGTGAGGGAGGGGAAGAGCAGGAGCCACTGGACTTGGCTCTTGCAGATGAGTCACTCTGAGGGTAAACATGGCAATCTGTAGCGTTTTCCCTCTTCTCAAGTAAAGAAATGACCCAAGAGTGATGTTGGGGTGCTGAGGAAAATGTACACTCCCTCCCTACTCCCTGCCGCCACTGCCTCACCAGCTGGATATGATCTTGCTATAAATATTTAGAGTGGCATTAAAAACCCAGAAGAGAATTTTTCTCTCTCCTCATCCAGGGAACATTAGCTACCCAAACAAAACGCCCTCTCGCTTTCTTTCTTGCTCTGTATGCATATGGTCTTGTTGCAGTCCATTCTGATGATTGATTTAGCTTTATATCTCTCTTCTGGCTCTAACTCCTTGTTGCCTGTTTAGTTCTGCCTCTTCCGGGCAGTGGCTGTGGATTATTCTTTTAACCCTTAAAGAAAACAATGAAAAATCTACAACCAAGTGGGCACATCAGCACTGCTAAGTTAAGATTTTCTTTAGAAATAGACTAGAAATCACATTTCATGCCAAAGACAATATGTCCTGTACGGCCACTCTCTATGGGGTGGGGGGGAGGGAAGGTGGGGCACGAACCCTGCTGAGAGGGTAGAGCTGTTTCTGCTGTGGGACAGTCTAAATTATCAGATGGAATCTGTTTCTAAATGAGTTCTTGAGGCAAGTTTTCTAGGGAGGTATGCTATTGACTGAATTAGACCTTAGTGGTCTTTCTTTTGAGAGGACAAAATTAGTGCATTACCGTGGGAGTGAGACCTTGCACAGGTAATGGTTTTGTCTGAACACAAATGGGAAGAGTGGGCTCACTCACAGGGTATGTGACCCAGCAGCACAGTGAGATGTGATGCTGCAGGTGCCCCACAGCCCTTGATGGACTGAAGCCATCGAGGGTTATTAAAAACTGTGACCCTCTATAATTGGTGCTGTACAAACTCCATCCATGACCAATTTCTAGAAAATAGAAGCATCTACCAAAGAATGAACATGTTGTTGTAATGCCATATTCTCACCCTGCTCCTTCTGCTCTTTCTCCTTGAGTGTTTGGCATCATTCAGTTTTGGAATTACAGTGATTGAACCTTTGACCTGACCCAGAGCAGCTCTTCTTAATGCAATGGGATGATGAAATGTTATGCACTAAGCAGCAGAGCGAAAAAAAAACTGTAATCTGACCAGCCAGCAGACAGGTGCACAGAGATTGGTGATGTCAGACAACTTCTAAAACTCATATACTGATCCTGTTACAATTCAGGTGAAAATGAACAAATATGGATAAAGGGCTGCTCAAGACAGAGACTTCACTGAGCTTTTTCAGTGTTATGTGCACTGTCTCAATGATCATCAGCCCCACAGCAATCAAGACAGATCATCTCTTTACCCAAATTTTCAGTCTAAATTGACAGGGGACAAGAAAAAATATTCCTTATTATGGACTTAATAAAAAACCCAGGATTAACATTCCTCATTGAATAAAGAGACAGTTACAGGGGTCATAATTAATCATATGCCATGGAGAGGATGGGAAGATGCCCCAAGCAGCAGTGGTGGCTGGTTGGACTGACAGCCCAGCCTAGGCTGGGAGAACATTAGCTTGCTCAGGGGCTTGTACAGATGAACTTCTGAAATCTTGAAGGATGCAGATTTCATGACCCCTCTGGACAGCCTGTTTCCATATGTTTGATAGAAATTTCTTTTGTTGCAATTTATGAATGCCATCTCTTGCCCACAGAAAAATCTGCTAACTTTCTTCTGCTGCTGTTACTTGCCAGCTATATGATCTTCTTTCTATTCTTTTAAGTCCAGATATCCAGATCCTTCTCTCTCATTCCTCTGTAATTATTATGTTAATTATTTTCTATTTAGCTGCTCAGCAAACATGATTTCCCTGAGTGCTATTGCCACAGCTGCCATTCACATTGGTATGATACTTAATGCTGAACTAAGGCTTATTTTAACAATATGGGCTCGGTTCTGATTTTGTGGGCAATGGCAACAGGCTACATCTATAGATATTGGTCTTGAACCCCTGACCTAAACTTATAGAGGCATGGGGACAACTTTTACAGCATTGGAGTCACAGAGCAACTTCCCAAGAGTCACTGTTTGCATTGTGTACAGATAGAGAGATACAGCATGTAATTCAATAATGACTTTGGCCCAGTATACGTGGGTGTGAAGATGTGTGGGCTCCTGGCTTGGTTTCAGGCCAATCTCTAATTAAAGAGTGAAAGATTAAGATGAAAGCCATTGCACTCTTCCTTAGTCAGAATGACCTACTAGTGTTAATTAAAACAGTCTTCAGGCAAAAATAAATTTGGCTGCCAAAGTTATGTGCTTCACATTAAATAAGGATGTAGCTGGTTTAAAGAGTGCTGAGCTTCTAGAGGTTTCACAGGAACCATTCATACAGCTTTGGGCATTTTTGTTGGAATATTTTAAAACAAATCCTTTGCCTAAACCAGCTACTTCATGTGTATTTCAGATACCCACTGGCTTTTTCTTCAAAATACATCATCTGAGAATTGGTACCTGCCAGCTTATCTTGGCCTGAGCATACAGTGTGCTGGAGGATAAAATATCACCCTATCACTGGACACCAAAGTAGATTCTTCATCTATCCTTTCTGTAGTCTCTGGTTACAACAGACCCATGGCAACAGCAACAGGAAGATACTTTGATCCGACATTGCTCTGTTCTTGCTGGGTCTGAACATCAAAATGACTGTGATAAAGGCATTCAGGTATTCAGGATCTGCCCCTGAGATTTTTAGGTTGCTAGAAATGTTCCCAAAGAAGGATCAGGCCTTTAAAATTACATAACATCCTATTACACCTCTGTGAGACACCAGTCATTGTTCTTAAAAGCCACGCATCTTTCTCTCATTTTTACTGCCCTATCTTATAGCTAGATGGCCAGGTGCTACTGCTGTGACATTGATCCAAGAGGGGAGAAACAGGTCCAATGCTTCAGAAATACTGTTTTCAATGGGAATATGATGCCATCAGTGATTGTACCTCAGAAGGCCTGAAAGACCCTTCATCATGCAGAGCGGTGGTGCACTGAAGGGGCAGAAGGGGCCAGACCAAGAGTAACACTCATGAACTCACCTCCTTGACCTAAATTCTTCAGTCTCCTCTTCTTAGTTGTCAGGTTCTATTATTTTTCATCTACATCTTCTCTCACATGATTATAAGATCTTAGGGTAATTCAGGGAGGAAGGGACCTCCAGTGGTCTCTAATTCAAGCTCCTGCGCAAAGCAGGATGAGCCATGAGATCAGACCAGGTTGCTCAAAGTTTTATTCAGTCAGACCTTAGAAATATCCCAGGATGAAGATCATGCAGCTGTCCTGAGGCCCATGTCTTCCTCTCTGGGAACAGCATTTCCTGCCTGACATCTACCTCATGAAAGACCTTCCTTTTCCCTGTGATTCTCCTGCACCGTGTCCCAGGAGGTGGTGCTGGTGGGGACTGCAATTCTTTATCTCCTTCATGGGATAATTTAGGAGGTGACTGATGGGAGGGCAACTCACAAAAAGGGAAATCACTCTGTCCTTCCCTGTTGACAGCAGAATTTTAATCAGGGCTTGACTTGTATCATTAATTCACAGCCCTCAGGTTGTTTAAAGAGCTGTGATAATGAGCTGAGAAGAAATTACTATCCATTTTCTCTTGGCAGGATTGTAATGGCATGACATGACATTCATTGAATTTAGGAAAGAACAGGGGTAATCATCAGAATGAGAGAAAGACAGAAAATCTACCCAGAAGAAAAAACAACAGAAGATTCCTCCACATATGCAAACACAAAGAGGTCACTTTATATCTAGTTTTTTCAACATGTCTTTATTGCTCAAGGGCATTTGGCAAGATAGCCATAACATAAACCTCATGTCCAACATTACTTGGCAACATTTTTCCCTGCTGGAAAGAAAATAAATTGGATTTCTTTCTTTGTGCTAATGCCACATTTTTTGGATGATTTTTTGGAAACTAATCAAGAGATGGCTTCTCAGCACGCCTCTTCATTCTTGATGGGCTTTTAGTGCAAAATTGCCAGCAGCAACTTTCTGAAGTCCCCAGAGGTGTCAGATCGGACAGCTTCAGCTAATGGCTTCTTGTACATTTGCTGGAACTTCTCCTTTATTGCTGGCAGGTCGCTCTGTGGAGACACCAGGAGCCTCTTTAGAAGGGTGATGAATGCTTTTTGAGTAACATGCCCTGCTTCTGCCAGCATCCCTGGGGTCTGATTCAAGGCCCACCACACCCAGTGGGAGTAGGAGAGAAGAATGCAGGACTGGAGGACTTTCAGGTTAGCATTTGAATTCGAGGTAAGCCCATGTCAGATGGTGGTGAGGGGATGCTAACTGTGAAGAGGGCCTGCATGGAAAGCTATGCCAGGTGGCCGGGAGGATCTCTGCCCAGTGGTGCCATGCCAGCACAGCCTTGGCACTGGAAAAACTCACACAGATTGCTGTGGACTTCACCATCCCTTGGTGGCAAAAAGGGAAAGAGGCACATCCCAGGAGTATGGCTAAAAGAGTTTTGTTCCACCCGTAGAAGTAATTTTCTGGTTACTGTGAGGGGAGAAACAAACTCCTTCTTTTGAGCTTTCCTCTAAAATGTACCTACAGCACAGGTATGATCTTTATCACTGTGCATTTTAAATGTTATAATGACTGGACTATGTCTTAATAGAGAGAGTACCCTGGAGCCTAATTTTTCTCACTGTGGTTCATTGAGAAATACGCTTTCCTCATGCCTGTGAAAGGCTCCTCCTCTGTGTCGATTGAAACAGCCCTGGGGTTACAACCTACACAGCTTACAAGGAATACTTAAAGATCATGCTTAAATATCTCAAATGTCTTGTGAAGTTTTGTGCTTCTTAAAATGACAGTTAACTCCTTTGGCTTTTTATTTTTCTTCCCTCCTCCCCATCTGTTTTTCCCAGCTGGAATCAGAGAAAATTGGCAGCATATGTTTATAAGCAATTCTCAAACTGGAAGCTGTTGCTTTATCATTAATTAACTAGGAATTACTTTTACACATCCTACTGGAGCCAGACCTCCCCATGGGTTGGTTTTAACCAGGTACAGTTGACTCCACTTGAAATTGCCTACATGCTTCCTGGTTTAGTTCCTTTGAAAACAGAAATAGATGCAATATCAAAATTAGAGGTGCCTGGGTACAGAAGCAGAGTGTGACCACTGATGTCACTGGGCTGAAAAGGGTTTGCTGAGCACATGATCCATTAGGACTCACTCCATACCCTCTACATTTGTATTTCTCCTAGAGCTGATGTGAGGCAATACAGGACTCAGGGTTCCCTACCTCAGCCCTGGTCACAAGGATGCGAATTAAGGTCTCTTCATCAGTCCCAGCTCCTTTCATTGACTTGTGCAGAAGTGTGGCGAAGTAACCTGGGCAGTCTTTGGCACAGCTGACTAAAGAAAATAGTAAGAGGCCTCGTTATACTTGTACATTTACAGTGTGTGATACAACTTCAAGCAGAATTAAATAAAGAAAAGGAAACTCTAGTGTTTATGCTTAGACATATGAGCTGGCAGGGCTTTAATTCAGCGACTGATCCTCTGTCAGTATGCAAGGAGAAATCTTAGAGTCTGAATGAGGATGTCCATTTTTCCAGAAGAGATTACCAGCACTGGGTACTCTGCCATTCCACAGTGAAAATGACATGAATGAGAATGAGCATTCGCCCCAATGGGGTTTCTCTTGTCCATCTGTTCTTGGGGTAGCTACTCATGCTGCAGATCACAGGAGAAAGATCTGGGAGAGCCTAAATCCAGATGGGTAACAGCAGTACCAGTGAGCTAACCTGAGACAGGGCACAGGCTTAAATACCAGTCAAAGCCAACCCTAGTGCTAAATTGCTGTCAAGGACCCTGTACATTTTTGTGGTGACTGGCTAGCACACTTCTCATGGAGCCCAAGCATCTGCTGGAAGTTATCACCAGCCATGGTCCCAGGGGAAGCTTGGAGGTGGCCACCCTGTGTTAGAGGGCAAATAATCCAGCTGTGTGGAAAGGAGCTGTGTATGGCAAGTTTCATTTTTAAAACCAAGGAGTCCTAGTCACTACTGAAAACTGTCTTTTTTCCCTGGCAGATAAGTTAGCTTAGGGATAACTCAATGGCTGTTGCCAGGCTGTACACAGACCCCCGATGACCAATGTCAGGTCAGGTGTCAGCAAGAACTAGAAAAAATGACTTTGAAACTATTACTATTTACCTAGAGTCAGATAAGCCTTCTCCAGATCTCCAGATGTTTCACTTTTAATGGATTCTTCTATGTCCTTCCCACACACCTATGAGAACGAAAAGGAGCCATAAGAGCTTCTGTCTGTACACTTCTTCCACTGTCCAAACCAGCATCAGATTTGGGACCCAATGGCAAAAGTTCAATTCAGATCCTTTAGAGCCTTTTCAAAGGAGTAATTAAAGGGCAAATGAAGGTCTTCTCTGGTGTAAGTGGTCACAGATCCACTGGCACAAGAAGAAGGTCTGTGCAGCCAGGTAAGGCACAATGGTTAAGTGATGGATAATCTACCTCATGCAGTCCCAGGTATCTGACAGCTTCTAGGACAAAGAAGCTGCAGCTTCTTCTTGAGTGACCCCTGGTCAGCAGAAACTGTTCAAGCTTTGTCTAGCCCCTCTATCAAAGGCTCTGGGTGGCTCCCACATAAATAAGATAATTTTTGGAGCTTTACCAACTCTGTGAAGTTCTGTTACTTATTGTCTTTGGCTTCCCAGGCAAAGTTTACAAGCACTGCAGTTGTCCCAAAGTTTTTGTATTAATCTGTAGGGAATTGAAGAAGCAGACTGTCTCTTCAAAACAGAGTTTATCCTGACTTTTGTGAACTTCAGGAACTTTAAAGACTTTGAATTTGCTCTGCTTTGTGTATCAGGATGTCCCTGAATGATTCAAGACTCTGACTTTTGGGTCAGAGCTGGGAGACTGTGTGTCCAAGGCAGCAAGGGCACCATGTGATGCTTTAGGGTTTAAGTTCTGCAAACTACCAACCTGGTTTGGATCTTGCCCTATGTATCTCTCCAGCTGAAGAGAAGGGCATGCTTGCAAGATTTGGGCTCTAATCTTGGCCTGCTTCTACTTCAAGTGAAGCCAGACAGGATGTGGTGCGTTGGTTTGGGCAAGCTGATCTGCTTGGGTTTAGGAATCAGAAAGCCAAGGTAGCTTGGCTACTGGAGCATTTAACTGAACCCCCAGGGTTTGGGCCACTCCAAGGGAGAGTATCAGTTTGGACTGGGTTTGTTCTCCTGCCAGTAACAACCCAAAACTTGGATTAAGCTGCAAGAGTTTTTGTAGCTATTGGTTCCTTATTATGCTGACACTGAAATATGGCTTTGACTTGAGCTCTTTTCAGTGCCTAAGGCTACAGTTTTCTAATGAACTCAAAGTCTTCCCAGGGAAGTTCAGGACTCTGAGCCAGAGGCTGGAGGGAGACTCTTTCCTGAGAATGTCACTGCTGAGCTTCCACCTAGGTGCTAGGAGAAAGACCTTGGATCTCCCATTGCTTTGATTTTCAGAGGTAATTTTCAAGCAAGATATCTCCATATCAGCTCAGGTTCAGGCCCAGGCATGAGTAAAATGTCCTGCTGGATGTCACAGGGAGAAGCACTAAACAGCCAGGATCCTGCTGCCTATTTTGCCTTATGTTTGGAGACAGGGGAAAGTGCAGCAAAGCATCTGCACAGGCCATCTGCCCAGTGTGGGCAAACAGAAAAAAGCTGGAGATAAACTTCTCAGCCAATATGAACATGTGAAGTGGGGGGAACAAGAGGAGACACCTTGCCAGGCTCTGTTTAGGAGAAGAAAAGATCAGAAAAGCAAATCCTTCCTTCAGGGCAGGAGCTTGTGAACCTGTCCCTTTGCTGCTGGAGGGGGGTGGGTACACTGCCTTGAAGTTGTGGGAAGACACAGATATTGTGACATTTATTTGGCTGAATATTGTGTTAGTTATGAAGGGTAATGGAGCATTCACTGGCAGAAGATACAGCTTCTCTTGTAAATCACCTATTTCTGTGTGCTCAGGATGCTGTTGTATACATGTTTTTCAAGATTCTTAAAGCATTCAAGAAGTTATAAAATGGCAGATAAAGGATTGTCCCCTCAACATAGAATCATTTAGATTGGAAGAGGCTCTTTGGATCATTACACGTCGTAGGGGCTGCACCTGTATGTCAGGGCCTATGCAATTCACATTGCAGAAGACAAACTCACCTTTTCATAGGCTTGAAAAGTAGCTCTCAGCTGGCTATAGCTTCTCTTTGCTAGGACCACATTGAAAGCCAGCTCCTCTGTTCCCCAACGGCCTTCTCCTGCCTTCAAAATCACATGTTATTTTCTGGAAGCACTTGTCCATCCACAGTAGAGACATGAGCCGAGCCAGAGCCCTTGATCCACCGAGCTCAGCCCGTGCCCCCTTGCTCCTCTCCCTGCGCTGCCATTCCCCCGGGCTTGCTTTGTTTAATCTGCCTGAGGTAGCCCTTGCTGTGCAGCACGGGGAAAAAAGGGATCTTTGCACAACTGCACTTACTTTATACAGATCTGAGGCATCTTGCTCAGCAAGCTCTGCATTGACCTCTTGGTTCTCATCTCGGGTTGCCTGCAGGAAAGGAGACAAGTGTGAAAAACACCGCACCGAGCGCTGGTGACGTTTCAGCTCGTGGTCCTCGCGGATATTTTGGTTGGAATTTTGCTGCCATCTGCCGACACCATCCCGGTGATGGGCACGCCGGGGCTCCCTGCCTTGTGTAGGGTTCATCCCCCGGCTTTGGGGCTGCGTGCTGGGGCCCCATCGGGACTGCACCGGGGCAGGTGCACTGCAGGTGCCTGCAGTGAAGCGCATGTGTTTGTCCCAGTGCTGGACATGCCCTGGTATCTGTGAAATGTTTTCCTGACTAACCTGAGCACTCTGAGCACTCATCAACACTGTCACCCCTGGGAGAAATTGCAAAGGACTGATGGATAAAAAAAAAGAGGAATAAATGTATTTGACACTCCTGAAAGATCACAAGGGATTGGAAAGAGCTGTATCAATACTTCCTGGAATGAGGATCTTAACTGTGATGTATTTAGTGATGTGACTATGTCATTAGAGCCTCTTTTATTTATTCAGCATTTCACTTCCCAGGGCTGTCAGATCAGATTGATCATCACCTTGCATTTCTTGATGTGCTCCTATTTTTCTTAGTTATAATGTGTCTTTATGAAGGTATTGACTTTTTTGCTTTATTTCATGAAAAGAGTTTAAAATAAAATGTGTTCTAATGAAAAATATGCCTTTTCTGATGAATGAAAAACTAACATAATAGTAATCTCCTTCTTAGTTGTTCTATATCTGAATTCTAAAATCTGCAGCTGAGATGGAAATAAGATTTAGTGGTTTGAGGCCAAGTTCAGAATAATGGGGCCATGACCTTGAATGAATATTCTAGCCTTTACCATGATATAAATAACAGTAAAACAATCATGTTATTTTCAAAGTATCAATATTTATAAAATTATCTGTGGCTTCATAAACAAAAATTTTACATATTAAAAAGCCACAGATATGAAAGCCTAATATACTGAAGAATGCCTTTTGTTTACTGTAATTACCTCATTATTATATTACATATCATAACTGCATTGTTACAAATATTAGCCAATACTTATTATGATTACTCAGGGAAAAAAAGGAAATATCTCTCTCTGGCAGCTGCATAAGAGGAAAGTCCCCAGCCTTACCTCCAGCACCATGACTAATACCTTCCCTAGGGAGCCACTGGTGTCACTTTTAACATCAGACTCTAGATCCCTGTCAAACACTGGGAAGAAAAAAAATCTGTGAAAGTTCAACCAGTGAGAAAGGATTTAAATGAAGGTGTTTGAAAGATAAAACTACTTACAATGTTTGTAGGCCTCCTTTATGCTTACAATTTCCTAGGAAAACAAAAAAAAAATGAATAAAGTAATAATCAAATAAATAAAATTTATCTTATTAATTAATAAATAAATGAGCAAAGGAAACACTAGCAGGTCAGCACCATGCCTGTACTGTGTGAGGTGTAGCAACCACGGGGGTGGGAGAAGCCTTAAATTCCCAGTCCCCACTGAGGACACTGCTTCGAGGGGTGCCTCATTCATGCAGATCTCCCTCTGGTTTTCCCTGCATTTAGGCAAGAGCTAACATTTTTTTTCTCACTAGGATCATGTTCCTGTACCTCTGAACAATCAGAGCAGTGCCAAAGCTGCCCTTTAAAATGGATCTGGGGTTTCTTCTCACCAGTGTTGCCTCCATGACATCCAAGGCAGGTAGGAGTAGGATAAAGGAAGGAATATGAATTTTATTGGTCTGAACTCCTGTTAGAGTTTCAGCTCTAGTATGGCAATCTCATTGCTGCAAACACTGGCAAGAGGCATTTCAGCCCCAGAAGCTGGACTGATCCCCCTCCCTCCTCCCAGGGATCCTCTCGGTGAGCTCTTTGCCCTGCTGCCTAAGGAGGGTCACACGTGGAGCCCCAACCTTGTTGTTGCGTGTGCAGAGAATCTCAATCAGCAGCGACTCATCTGTCCCAGCTCCCTTCATCGCCTTCCGAAGCTCTCGGGCCTCGTACTCGCAGGGCAAGTCCAGCAAAGCCAGCACAGCCTTCTCAAAATTCCCACTCAGGTCTCCCTTCAGGTCCTCTTCCATCTCCTGTGGGGACAGTCAGGAGGGTTAGTGCAAAAGCTGAGGTGAGATTAGAGGATTTCTTAATTAGTTTCAGGAAAGCTAATGATTTTAAAGCTCCTTCTGTACCAAAAAGTGACAAAACATTTTTTAAAAGGCCTTGAAATACACTGATTTTTTTTAAATGGAAAAAAGTTCCATAAAAATTTTGGTTTCAGATTGACTGAAATGATTGTGCCATCTTCAAATACCAGCCAATATCAGTCCAGTTATGACTCTTATTTGTGTAAACAAATGCAAACTAGTGTTTTGAAAAGCTTAACAGGAGTTTACTCTGAAACAAAATTCAGAAGCTTCCTCCTTCGAAAGAGCTGCCACCCAGGGGATCAAACTGAGAACCTTGTCTGTCAGTTTTGGTTAAAACTGACTTACTGGATAAGGCAGCAGATTTCTGCTTTTGTGCCAAGCAAACAGCATTTTTACACACAACCCCCACATCAACATTAAATCAAAATTTAGTAAATTTTGATTTAAAATCCTCTTCCTAGGGAAGAGCAGGCTGTGCATGCTGAGGATGCCAGCTGAGGATGTATTTGAAGTCCTATCTGCAGTTAACATTTCCTGCACTACAGGAAGCACTTGACAAGTTCAGAACACTGAATGAGAAGTCCAGCTCTAAGTCCATTATTCTCAAGTTCCTGCTTACACAACCACATGTGAACACTCAGCTGCTGATGTCCGAGGCTGCCATCTGTGCTGGAGCAGTTTCAACACACAGCCCATAAATGCTGCGAGTTCCTGGAGCAGCAGGAGAGGGAGGTGGAACCACTTTGCCTCATTCAGATTCAGGCTGCCCCAGGAAAGTGGCGAGGGTTGCTATGAGCTGATGTCACTGTGATGTTTCATGGCATTTGATCATTTCTAATGCCTATTTTTATTAACCCTCATTATAGAACAAAATCTAAAGTATTTATGTAACCAAATCTATACCACACTGTAAATTAGGCAGCTTTCATTCATCTTCGGTGCTGACTGTCTTGCTGACACTGATTAGGGAGCAAACAGACACTAAGAAAATACCAATTTAATAATAAGGTCTGCAGGATTCTGCTGTTAACGGAAATATTTAGAAGCTTTATTTTTCTTACACACAAAATCATTAAGGCAATTTATGCTTTCTGCAGAAATCATCTGCTCAATGAAACTTCTTTGTTTTGCAACATGTTCTACTTCATCACTGGAAGAAATCAATATTACTTCTACTAAACTCAATAAAAATATAGTTGTGAAAGATCAAATAGTTTCTCTGAATTTGCATTTGGTCTAAGTGGGACTCTGACTTAAAATTTTCCCTTTTACATTAACTTATTTTTCTGAATGTGCTGAAGATGAACACAAGTTGAAATAGTTTCTTTCAGTGATGAATTATTTTCTAGCTCTCCCAGCTTTGATTAAAATGCTCTGATCTGGTTAAGGCTGACTTCAAGAAGTCTCTGAGACCTAAAATTAGAAATATAATCTCTATTTTAGAAGATAAAATAAATTGCTGAATCAGAAAGTAACTGGTGTCCTCCTTAAATCCACTATGCCCTTGATATTTTCAAAAGCAGAGGCTTCTAGGCTGTATTTTCAGAGGCAGTGGTTTCAAACAGAGGCCACTTATTTCAAAATACCTTGTTATACAAAGCCCTGTACTTCTGTTTTATTTGTTGTCTCTGCTCCGATGTTCGACTTGATAAGACTTCAATAATTTTCTTTTCATTGGTTCCTGAAAAAGAAGTTGTTCATAGGGATTATATAATCAGAAATCTAATGCAGAGGAAAAAAAAGTGACCTCTAAAGAGAAAAAATTCCTATACATATATCCTAAAGGTGGTTCCAACTTCAGGATTTGTAGCATCTAAGATTCTTTTAAGGATAATTTTAACTGTAGTCACCTGAACTGTTCAGACCATAAAATAAAAATTCACCATCTCATGCTGTTAATTTCAAAGAAATTGAGTCTTCTGTTTGAGAAGGGCAGACACTGCTTCTAAAATCAGGGTTATGCCAGTGCCCATAGGCTGACACACATACTTTTGGTGACAATTCTTGTTTGAGTAGCCCCAAGGGCTGAGCCACCAGATCCAGTTTATTGCGTGTGTGAATGCTGTGCTGGCACAACAGAATGAGGGCAGGCAAGAGGCTGGGGCAGGCAAGGATGTGTTTGAATCAGCTCATTAACCCAAAACCTAGGAAAAATTGGTTTTAATTTTGCTAAATGGAGTGAGGAAAAGGAGCTGGAACCAGCCTGGATGGTCTCAGTCTCTGCCATGCTGTTTTGCTTGGCAAAAATGAGAGAGAAGTGGGAGTGTGGCATGAACAGAAGATGCAGCTGCTGTGCTGCCCATCTCAAAGGGGAGCTGAACACACAGCCCCCTTCCAGGAGAAAAGCCCTCAGTCAGCTTTGAGCTCTACCTATGCAATGGATTGAAGAAGCTTCCTAAAGGCAAGGACCTTGCTCTTGTACTTTTGCTGCCCTCTGCCATAAAAACAGATGTTTGCACATAAACAGATGCTTGCACTAAACAGAGCTGCTGGAAGGCATTTGTTACAGCTAAAAAGAGACAGGACCACAGTGATGTTACCTGGGTGTGTGAAGGACACAAGAGGGCAGCTGCTGCATTAACACAGGTGTCCTGGTGCACTTCCATCTAAGGGCCAGCAGATTGACTCAGGCATTATTTCCTCGTGACAAGTATTAAAATTGAGAATGTGAGCCAGGACAGACATATAGCTTGGCTTGTGATGGGCACTGCCCAAATGCCCACAGTGTACCAAGGGTTAGGATGGCACACCAAAGGCATCAAGACATATGCCAGGTCTGTTGATGCCTGCACATCCTGCTGGTGGTCAGTGCCCCGTGCTCTCCTTGTGCTCTGCCATCTGATGCCTTTGTGTGGCCATCCCTGGGCTTTGTGCTGTGCCTCATCTCAGGCTTTTAGGAGCAGGAACCAACAAGGGTTTCTGAGTAGCAACCAGCATAAAGGATATCATATTGGTATTCAGCAACAGCTGATCTGTTTTCATCCCTCCAGGTACATGGAGGACAACTTTTAAGGCATCTTGTCCAATTCTTCCTGCTTCGATCCAAGGCAGAAGGCATGGTCCAATTTTAGAAGGAATTATACTTCTATTTGATAATGTTGGGTTAAATTTTGAGTTAGGAGAGTCCTCTGGGCAACTGTTTTGAGAGAGCTTAGTTGGTACAACAGGAACAGTTCCTGAAATTCAACACTTAACTAGCTGATTCTGAGTGTCACTGCTATACCAGGAAGAAATGCTTAAATACATATTAACTGTGCAAATACCTGGAGTGAATTAATAACTTATTGATCTTGTGTGCTGCCTGGATGTTCTTCCTTTACTGAACACTGTCACCTCCCTGGACCTTAGGATCCCATGAAACACTATGCATTCCTCACTCACATCAGTGCAGTCAGGCAGCTTACTTCAAACTACCTCAGAAGATGGTGAGGAACAGCTTTTTTCAGTTAAAAATCACTGATGAAGGCTAAATTACTGTAAGTTCCTTTCAGCTGATGGAGCTGCAGTGGGCTCTGATGAAATAAGGAGGTGATAATGTCCTTTACTGGTCCCTGGAGGCCTGAGAAAGGATCTGTAACCATGACCTTAATCTGACCTGACTAGCTGGACCCCGTGACTGTCAAATTATTCTTGGCAGCTTGATGTTCCTATCACAGGGAACAAATACCATGCTTGCCCTAATCCTCTGGAGACATGCAGTTATCAAGCTAGATTTTACCAATCTTTGAGGAACAAGCTGCCTTCCCTTCCAATTTATCTTCATGGGTGTGAATGTTCTTTGAGTCAGTATGTGACAGCAAGCATAAAGATTACCTAAAACTGTTTGGAACAGTTGGTTTGCCTAAGTTCATGTATGATATAATATTTATAATATTGATCTTTGTACAAAGTCCAAAAATCTACAAAGTCTTTCTTACCTGCTCCTTTGCAGGCACTGTATATTTTCTTGGCATCTCTCTCTGCATCAAAGCCGTGGTGGTGGTGCTTGTGGGCTGACTGGGAAGACAGAGACACAACAGACACATGGGAAACAATTTTTCTTTACCATGACAATGGTTTGGGCTAGGTTCTTCCTTGATCTTTGCTCACACCACCTAAACCTTGAAGTTCAGCCTGGGCTTTGCTGAAATACTGTATCCATCCCTAGGGTTCCTAGGAATGGATCCACAAATTGCTGTCACAATTTATAAAAAACACAGCAGTCTGTACAGCTTCGTCACCATTTATATATTTATGTAGATGTCACCCTACATAACATGTCACCATATTACATACATGACCTATTTAACTTTTTTCTGTCAGTTCTGGCTTATTCAAATATTTTAAGGGTAATAACTTCATAGTAGACATCTTAATGCCAGATCAAATATTACTGGTTTGTACCACTTTAACAACAGGCCAATACAAACACCTCAGCAGAAGCAGGACCTATCTCTGCAGTACATTTTTAAGTTCTGTGAACAATCCTAATCATCTGGCTAAAAACAGCTCCTGAAAACCATTTTTGTATTGATGCTTTCATGCAAACAAGATAATTGGAGACATATAATGTGATAAAGCTGTGTTTTTTTGTTGTTGCTGGGGAGGTTTTCTCATTTATATTTTTATTTTGGCAAAGTAATACATGTGGCTACCTCGAGCTAAATTTACAGAGACAGGATAATAACTCAAAGTCCACAGCCACTGCAGCAGTTTACAGCCTGACATATCAATGTAAACAGAAAGCCATGTCTGCTCCTTCTACTCTGACAAGCTGTGAGTCACAGGGGCTGCAATGCTGGTACACCCTTTATCCTGTTGTTTCTCAGAACAGGGTGGAATTATCTGAGACCACAATGACAGCAACAATTTCAGCTCCTCTAATATTATTAATCAAATATTTTAAATGCCCAAACTCTAAAATAGCAATAGAAAATAGGTCCTGGACTCCTAAGTCAGTAACACAAGTCAGTTTACACACTACAGACTTGGGGGTCCAAGTGGGCACTGGCAGTGCTTTGGCATTTCCATTTAAATAGCAACACGTGGATCAGGCTGCTTGCTTTGCAGGGCTGCCAGGCACTGGCACCACCACTGTTAATTAAGTGTTATGATAATGCAAGGCATGGCAATCTGCTTTTAAACCCTTCTGAAAAAGCCACCAGCCTGCAGAGGAGCAGAAGAGGTTAAATGGCAAATTAACCTCTTTGTCTCAGGGCAGATATCATTCCTGAAAGACATTAGGCACAAAATCATTCTGTTTGTGGAATAAAAAGCATTTAGGCACATGGCTGTGGGCCATGCTCTGGCACATACCCATCAGGCCAGGGAACATCTTTTATTTACAAGTATATAAACAGTCTTAAAGTCTGTCTGTTGGTATGCTTCAAAATTTTCATGCTGTCATCTACTAGTTCTGGTGGAAGAGGACAACTCTGGCTAAAGGTGTCCTCTGTCAAAAGGGAAAGGGTCAGTTCTCAAGAAGGAAACCTCAGATCCAGTTCCTACACTACTTAAAACCTACTGCTAATGGTAGCTGCAACAAAAAGTTATTTTTACAGCTATAAAAGTTAGTAAGGTACAATAACAATGCAATAATTTCTCTTCATCTCTACAGCACAAGGTAACACTTTGATTGCCCCATCATTATGACAAAGGTTGCTTTTAAAGATGTATCCTACTGTATACTCACACAAGTTTTCCTAAACCTTTCAAACAAGATGGAAATAGTTGCATATACAAAACTAATATTTTCCAGTGGAGATTTTATTTAACTATCTTCAAATTTCCCAAGAGTTTGGGTCAAAATGGAAAGGGAAAAACACGAAGTTAGAAAGCAGATACACTGATAACTACTCAAAATGAATTCCATTCACAGTTTTCTATTATGGCAGAGTGTAGGTGCTTCTCCTTTGAAGGCATCATGTACACAGGAAATGGACTGACAGGCTGAGAGCTGGGGTTGTTCAGCATGGAAAAGTGAAGGGTCCAGGGGAATACCATTACTTTGGCTCTGTACAGTTAGTATGCTTTTGGTAGATCTTGCTGTCTGTGTTAGGCAGCCAGTACTGAAATTATTCTAGAGTTGTTTGCAAAGCAAGCCAAAAGGACCAAAGAAGCAGCTGGAAAAACAGAAAAAAGGTGAAAATTCTGTGGCACAAAATACAGAGAAAAGTGCTAACATATCAAATGTAGATATTTGACTACTTTGTAATTATCCAAGTGTTATTCTAATTTATAGACTCTCAGATTCCCTGCAACAGTAAGAGTTGAGAACTGTTGCTTCACATTCACTGTCTGCTGACCTAGGACAGAAGGTGCAGTGGTGAGAAGTGAGAAGAAAAAGCCTTCATCTGGAATTGTCTCCCACTTTTCAGACATTCAGCCTGGACAGAAACCCCTGCACAAAGGCAGGAGCTGGTTTGTCCTTTGCCTTGCCACCAGAAGTGCTGGGCTGTGGGCATTGCCCTTCCCAAGCTGGTGCTGCTGCCTCTGCAGCTCCCACTGCCCCAGCCCTACTGCAGGGGCTCCTGGCCATGCTAAGGTCATGGCAGGACTTTGAGAGTGGTTTGCTCTCTCATGCCCTGGTGGCTGGTCAGTCATCCTCAGGTTTAGTGAGCCCCTCATTCCTAGGTACAACTTGTATTGTAGGTGTTGTATTTGTGTGTAGCACAGGTGCAACAGGCATGAAAATGGTACCACCAGAAACTGAAATAACATTGTAGATTTGTGATTATTCATAAAGACATAAATACAGAAACATTTCAAGGCAGAAATCAAGCAGGAAGGAAGGCCTGTTTCGATGTTCAGGTCACTTGTTTTAAAGCACCAGAGGAATTTATTGAGTCAGCTCTGCTAAAGCCTCTGTCTTCAAAAAAACCACTGCAGAACATTAAATGATGTGCCTGGGGGATACATCTCTTATAATACTGTGTGTAATACTAGCATCATCTTTATAGAGAGAAATCTGACTCCGTGGTAAGTCACTGTCAAAACCAGCTCCTGGGTCAACTAAGAAGCACTGGCTAAAATTCAAAACTTGCTGAGTCCCATCCTTTACCTTCCCACTGACATAGCTTCCCAATGCAGGAGAGGGAGAGCTATTTCAGAGCTGTACTCCTTACCCTGTGGATTTTGACAGGTGGATTTTCCTGTAAGGGATACATGGCAAAATCAGTTGATGTTTAATACCATTTGTAACCATAAAAATATGACTACCATCTGTAGTCATAAAAATATACACAGAACCACTTTAATATCATTCTTTTCTTAGAATTACGAGATTAGATAAGATTAGATTAGATTAGATTAGTTACTGATTTAGAAGTATTCTAGAAAATTTGGTGAGAGCATGATGTGGAGTCTGAAATATCAGGTGGACAGACTGCAAATAACTTTGAAGCTGGACATTGGATGTAAGGGAACTTGTTTTCACAAATTGGTCCAGCTCCATCCACTCATTTATTTAATTTTCTTCTCATTTCTCTCCTATAGTTCTCTATTATTAATGTGACCAGAGTTCTGATGGTAAAAAATACTCTTTTCAATTCCAGCATAGTTGTATTTATGGCCTATGTCGATTTGTTTTCTCTTATCCTGAATAGTTTTTTGTCTCATTCAAGCATATTTTAGACAATAATCTGTTTCCCTTGCAGCTTTGGCTAAAATTGCCACAGATTTATTTATATTAAACTGGACAGTTTATAAAAGATCTAAAACTAACTTGCTTTGTTCTAACTTGTTTTAAAGCACACCAAGTAGTTTTTCCTACTATGATTTACATCTGACTTTAGGGAGCTGTAAGATGAAGTTGAAGATGATCTGCAATGCTTAGAGAAGCTTTGTAGATTTTTCTTTGATGTTTCCACATGTGGAGGCCTTATGGTGCACAAATAAACAGTTTAACAAAGGTCAGCAAACCCAAAAGGATGTGGTGGGGGAAGAAGAGCTCTGATGGATTCAAGGCATCGGTAGTTAGTACTGGTAGATTGCTCCTAAAAATCTGCTATTTTCCTTGGGCTAAAGATAATTGAGTTGTCAGTAAATGCAAAGTGCTCATCTGTCAGTAGACAAGAACAGAAGTGATACCATGAACCTGTCAGATAGTTTCCTGTATTGCAAAAGAGAACCCTCCCTGGAAACAGCTGATATTACAGCTATTTTTCCATTCCCATCACCTCGTGCAGATGCCACAATGTAGTTTGCTGTATGATGTTGGGGTGAGAATAGGACGGCGGACGGAGACGAGAGATCTCTATAAGCTGAATCCTAAAACTTGTTTTATTACAAAAGGTAGGGGTGCAACCTAGGACCCTGCTTAGAGCTGCCCGCCACAGCTCAGAGCAGGCCCAGGAGGGGGAGAGGAAAGGCTGAGGGACAAAAGGCCCAGGTGAGGGAGGACAAAGCAAGAGAGGGGAAGAGAAGAGGTAAGAGAGTTAAGAGGCAGGAGGTAAGAGGTAAGAGAGTAAGAGCGTAAGAGAAAAGAGAGCATAAGGGGCAAGAGAGGAGAAGATGTAAGAGAAGTAAGAGAGGAGAGAGGTTAGAAAGTAAGAGAGGAGAGAGGTTGGAAAGTAAGAGAGGAGAGAGGTTAGAAAGTAAGAGAGCGAGCTTCTGGTTACAATGCCATAAATCTTTTTCTATGTTGAATATTCTAAATTCCACTAACCAATCTCCTGTAACATACAAATTCTACAGTATTTGCATACAGCCAATAAGAATCCTTACATTAACATACCTATCACCAACCAGAGGGTTTTACATATCAAACAAGGGGATTACTCAACCCGGACATACCAGCTAGGGTTTTGGTATGTCGAAGGCCGCCTTCATTTCAATTCCATTCACAGTTTCCACATTTTTAAAATCTTCCGTGAGGTACTCACATTCACAGGGCTTTCCTGTTCCATCCTTCCCTACACCACAAGGCTGCTCAGAAGCAGGTTTAAGGAGGAGTACTGTCAGAACAATGAAAAGAGCAGCTGCTCGTGGTGCTGGTCACCTGCTGCAGCTCTAACAGACATTGATGCTGATGATGTACATGGATAAATGCAGGCACAGACCCCTAAAGAAAAGCACTGGGAAGAGCCAGGAGGAGTGTGGCTGCTGACCAGAATAGATGAGATGCAGCTCCAGCAGCTGTAGGCAAAGCTCTAAAATGAGCTGGATTGATCCAGGTACAGTGAGTGCCTACCCCAGTCTTCATTTTTGCCAAGTACAATTTTCATGCTTTATTTAGTGGATGCCTAACTTCAAGCTTCTCTTTGGCTGCCATTTAACAGAAATAAAAATTAAATGTAAAAATGGCAGCAGACAGAAAGAGTAGACTGACCCAGCCATGCTCTTTATATCATTAACTTGTGCACATGAATGGGAATAAAATTTGGGGCCGTATTTAGTTGTCTAAACAAAGGTTTCTGGTGCTGGTAGAGATGTCCCAGGGTAAGCTGTTGCTCCCTGTCAGACATCAGTGGTCTCCTGGGGGCCTGCACCCATCAACCTGGTATGAATGTCTCACATTTCTGAGAACATCACCAGTGGATACTGGAGGTGGCCTACACAATCATGCCAGAGTTTTTCATCCATTTTCTTCTTCATCATCTGTATTTAATTATGTTCAAAAAATGCATTGGAGAAAAATGAGGTTTTAAAAAGAATGTGCATGTTCTATGTGCATCAATCTGAGCTTTCCTTTCTATTAGGCAGGTGAGCACCAGCAACCTCTCTGCCTGATTTCCCAGAGATCTACACTCCTGTCTGCCTGATTTTGAGTCCTTCAGCACCTACTGCAGCTGAAACAATTCCTGTGATGAGCACAAGCACAATGGCCCAACACTGTGAGGATTCTCTGGTGTCTTAGAAGGGTTGAGTTCACGCCTCCGTCTTTCGTTCAAGGGATTTCTCATACAGGCTCTCTGTTCTTAAGATTTCCAAGAAACATAACAGGCACTACTAATTTTGAGATTAGCACCTTGCTAGTAAATTAATCTAAGATTGTATGGTGGATTCAAATGTTTTAGTTTGGATAACAGAATATACATATTGCAGCATCTGGTATCCTCTTGCATCCTGTTTCTTTGGGAAGCCCAGTCTCAAACAATCCATAACGTCCTAAAGCTGAGAACGGGAATACTAGAAAAACAAAGAGGTCAAAACAATTGAAAACCCATCCTAGATAGGAAGCTACAGAACCTGTTGAGATTTCTCAGTTCTCACCATGCACAGTCACTGAGCCACCACTTCAAAGACTTTTGGGTGGCCCAATGTCCAGCTAAGGAACCATTTCTCCAGCTCAGCACTGTGAGAACTGTCTCTCCTGGTTTGGGCAGAGCTTCTTATTCTTCACAGATATTTAATTATTGCTGTAGGCACTGGTTAAGTGAGTTGACATCTCAAGGTGCCTTCCAGTTCTATGATTCCTGTCTTTATCTTGTGTGTGGAGAAGAAAATGCATTTTCTCCATGTACCAGGAAATATTCCAAACCATCTAGTCACCTTGTTAGCATAACAAACAGCAGGACTGGGGTGTGCATCTCATTGGTTAAACTGTATCTAATACACTTGGATCACAGAAGACAGCTTTTGGCAAATCAGCGCCTACATTATTAATTTTTTATAAACACGCATATACTTAAGATTAATTATTTATCTTGGCAGAAGTCTTTAATGAGTTACAATGCAACTGGAATCCAGGGTTAACTAGACTAACAGTAATGACTAGGAAAAAAGAAAAGGACATGTGTTTTTAGATGTTGTGGTTAAAATCTTCTAGTACATCACATGTTGTCAGGATAACATCCTGTTATCAGAAGAAACTCTGAACTCCCACTCAAAGCAGTCTTTAAGACAGACCAAACCTCATTCTCACCTCAAGCATTTCCATCCATGGAGAATAATAAAGCACAAGAACAAACAGCAGTAGGCTTCTGTACCTTGATCCTGATCTACTTCCAAAGACGGACTGAAATCATGGTGCTATGTTTGTACTTTATCCATAGTCTGATTTACTAAAACAGACATTCTCAGTCATAAAAGGTTGATCAGCAGAGAAAGCTCAAGACCACCAATTAGAAAGGGCAAAGAAAGCAGATAAAGCCCATTTCACTGCAGTATGTGGGTACTCCCATGAGAAAAACTTCCAAATATTAGAGCTCTTTAATATAATGGCTAAGGAAAAGAAACAAAGAGCAATTACTGGGAAAGGCCACTTGGCAAGGATATCTTGTCATTAGCAGATGATGTGTGCACTATCTCCTATCATCCTTCCACCAAAGCAAAGATCCTTCTGCAAGCTCTTCTTCAGTAAAGTTCAAGTAATGGCGTTCAATCATTCAGGAAGAAATTTCTGTGGAATCTAAAGGCTTTTACACACAGGTCAGAGTAGATGGGCACTAACATCTAAAAACAAACAGAAGCAAACAGCTTCTGTGCTGGCAGAAGGGCTGTATCAGCAAGCACTGGAGTTTGTGCTGTGGTAATAAAAAGGTGGGCTTGACAAACAAATTTTTGACAAATGAACTGGCAAAGTGCAACCTTAAGACATGTCCTATTGTCTGCAAGGTTCTTTCTTCACCTGTTTTGTAAAACATACATCTCGTTTTTGTTTGTTTTAGCATTTTTCTCTGTCAACCACAATATGCAGCTGAAAAATTGCCAACTGCCTCCTTGCCTGCTCAGAGCATGGTATCAGTGTCTCCAAATGCCATCTGCCATCTGCCAGCCAGGCTGTTCTTCTCCCAAATCCTTGGGCTGCTTTGTGTTTAACAGCTGCATGACAGCAACACACACTGTCAGCTTGCTTGGTCCTGATGGTTTGGTGCTATCAGGATCAAAACAATTTCTGTATGAATTCTATACTGGATAATACAATATACAAAGGTTTTATGGATTAGTCAACAGCCTTTGCAATGACTCTGTTACTTTTTCCAAACCAAGAGATGCAAACCTTATTTTCTACTTCTGGGACTAAACCTACAGTGACAACAAGATCCTAAAAGAATCAGCCACATTTACTTTTTCCTATTATAAACAAGTGGCAATAGTGAAGATAACTGCTCTGAAGTTATTTAAACAGCAAAATGAAAACCATCTTTCTGCTACATCTTTCCTGTTTCTATTAGCTGTTAATATATCATCTATGATTATTTCTTTATCCAAATTATTCATGCTCATCACCATGACAGAGAAACCCCCAATTAAGAGAAAAATGTAAGTTTGAGGTGGTTCTTTCATGGTTGAATTTTACACTGTCCAGTTTTAATGTTTTCAAAACTTTTTGTGGCTGATGGAACACCTTAACACAGAGTACTTTTAAAATCTGTTAGCTACCAGGGCATTGTGCAGTGGGAATGTGAAAGCTGCAAACTGTAGCTTTTATTTCTAGAGGGCTCAATCCAGATGCTTAAATAGAGACACCTCTGAGATATGTGAGAGCACCCATGGGACTGGCAAAGGGGACATGGGGCAGATAAGGATTTGACTCACCTGGTGAGGCTGCTGAAACCAAGGCAGGAAAGGAAGCTAGAAATCTTCAAGGACACCATGCCTGTGGTTAGACATGAGTCATGCCTCACCTAACTTCCTTTGATTACTTATCTTGCAAATGGAAGCCATACAAAATGCAAACAAATGGCTTTATTCACCACAGATAAATCTAGTATTTCAAGTTGGCAATAATTCTTTGTTGTGATAAGGGCAGACTCCTTTTGTTTTATTACCACAATACACTCCTTTTGTTTTATTACCACAATACTTGGTTAGAAGACACTTGGATAACAGCATATTTTGCCTCTTTTTTCAGCTGAGATACCAGATTTTTAACTCAAGTGTTCTTATGTCTTATTAAAATTTTTGCACTTACTACCTCCACTAACACTTACAATGAGCTAACCTTGACAGAACTGAAGTAAATTCTTGTGTATGCCAGCATGAAAGCTAAAATGACTTAAGAACACCTACACAGGGCTCAAACCCATGGGCACAATCTTTGGCAACATCATGTTCACCCTTGCATATATTTTAAAGCTCAGTTATTTAAAGGGAGATTGAAGGATGTTTCAACCCATCAGGGAAGCCACAAGATGATATGCTTCACCCCTTGGTCCCTTCATTGTTTCTAAAATACATCTCTGCAAGGCACTCTATCTAAACACCATCTATACATTCACAGACATGCAGAGTGCTGTTAGGATACAGACATGCATGTTTAGTTTCCAACAAACCAACTGTGCCTACAGAACTTGGAGGTTTGCATGTCTAACACCTTTCTACCTCACAGGAAGGAGGTGGAAGTTCCCAGATCAGCTGAGTCACCTAAAACAGCAATAATCTGTCCACTGCTTAAGCCACTAGTCATAGTTAACAACAAAGGCAGAATCATTTTCTGGATAGCAACTGTTGAAAATTTTATATTATTTGAAAGTAACTGTGCTCTTGCTTGACATAAGTAGTTAGAGTTGTGGGGCTACAAATTGAACTTTATCTGAACCATATGGCTACGTTGTGTGAGTCAAAGATGGATTACAGAGAAATCCTGAGCTATAACCTGATAATAAAGAACAGTAAAGATAGATTGGAGTGAAATGTGAACAACCAGAACATTAGTAATAGTTAGAAGAGACAAAGATAGCAGCTTAAATATTACTTTAAAATTAATGGCTATAATGGACAGCCCACTGATAGGGATACATGAACTGCAACAACCATATTCCAACATGGAATACAGAACTGACCAAAACCCCCCCCAAAACCATGTGGAGATGACCATGTCTGGTAACAAAAGAGTGAGCCAATGCAGAGGGAGAAGACCCCTAGTATTACCATCGGTCTGGAGTGTTGCCCGAGGAATGGGGAGTTTAGATTGTGAGGGTTCAGTTGCCAAGGGGTTTCTGTGTTCAGGGTCCCTCTTTTGAGGCACCTAAGCTTGAGCTACCAGATATCATAACTGATTTGTGCCAATAACCTTTCTAAAAGGGATGAGAGTCTAGTGAAAAAAACTTCTTTAACAGTAACAACAGAACTTGGTACAGTATATTAAATCTGTTGTACACAAAGAAGAGCATTAGAGACCAGATACTTTGGATTTTTTAACGTTTTTGTAAAACATAACTGCTTGAGCTATTTACATCATGTAAAACATAAATGTAGCAACTCTGATATTTCACATGGGTTCTATTTTTTTTATGATGCCACAAATGCATCATAATTTTTTCATGGGTAGATGCTTGTTAACACCTGCTACAGCAGCACTCACAGGACAGCCTCAGATCCAAAAGCAACAGCAAATATCCTGTATGATAATGGACCATGGAAATTAAAAGAATCTGCCACAGCTCTTCCCCAGTGGTGGGTAGTTAAACAAGAAGTTATTTCTGTCTTCTGCTGACTGCGGGCTTATGGCCAGGGACTGAACAAGAATTGCCTGTCCCTGAGCACTGGCCTGCCAGGGGAAAGCAACAAAGAGCAATTGTTGAGCTTCGTGATGAGATACTAAAATCATGCTGTGGTAATACTTGTACTAGGGAAACATTTCTACAAGGACAGTAATGTTCACAGGCAACAGAGAAGTCCTTGTGAGTTTTGTGAGCTTATGCCCAAGAGGGCTCCTTGGGCAGATATATTCTCCAGGTAATACTTACTTTTTTACCTTCAAGTTGTCAAACCATACAGCCCACAACAACCTACCATTCCCCTATACTACAGAGTCCTCTGTGGAAAAACGTTTAGTCTGCTTTGCAATGACAACATGAAACTCAAAGGTGTTGCAGAAAATCTCAAAAAATTTGAATTAAAGCCAAAGAACTCACCCCATTCCAAGATTAATTAAACTCATAAACACCACAGAATCATGCATTAACAGTCTTCATGGCTTTTTGAGAGACAGAAGGTTTTAAAAAAATGACACAATTTCACATAAGTAAAGATCCACCAAACTTTTCAAATCATGGAATGAAAAGCATTGCTGCTATTCCCAAATTGTCCCCAAAACATCTTCCTTATAGCAGAGCAGCTGTCTAGATTTCCAGGTGGCTTGACTCTATTTGTGTTAATATTAAGGGCATCAGATGCACAGATAAGCTTGATACAAGACTGCAAACAGAGAAAATAATCAAGAGACTTTCAATCGCGAAGGATGTGCAGTTAAAAACATTGTTTGATTGGAGGAAAAAGTTCCGGACTGAGTTCAGAGAGCAAAAAGCACATGAAAATATGCAGATTTGGAGTTGTAATGTTGCATCAGGTGCAGCTCTTAATTGGGAGCTCAGTTTCTGAGAGAAGGGTACATTTTAGGGTTGGCTGAAAGCATTTTTTTCAGTAAAATTCGATACTTTTGTTCAAACTAACATGTTCAAGAAGATATGAATTTTGATGAAAGCTCCATTTTAAAATGAGACATTCTGATAGAACTGCAAAGTTCCATTTTAACATCCACATAATGGAAGCTTTTCACTGAAGAATGAAGCTTTCAATGAGAACTCAATTTAAAAATTATAGTTAAAAAAAGTTTTAAAACCTATACTCATTTAATCAAATAAAATACCTCATTTGACACAGTTGATTAATTTTATATTTCTCCCAGCAGAAGCTATGAAATAAAAATTTAACTTCTGAAATTTCAAAGCGGACAAAATTCTGTTGTTGCATTATTCATCAGAATGAAACAACCCATTTTTACCCAGCTTTCTAGCACCAGTATTGACCACAAAAGAGAAGCTGCCTCTGTGCATTGCAGAGCACTCCCAAAGCCACCATAAACCACAGGAACAGGTGCTGCAGCACCACAGTGCCCCTTTCATCTCCACAAAAGAAGTTCTTACTGGCTCATCTGCTGACAAACTGGCAGCCCCTACGGCTGGTTTCCGAACATCCTCTGCGAGTTTGTAAGACTGGCTCTGGAGGTTTAAAAAACACAATGTATAAGACACTCATGAGCCTGTGGTTACAAAATATTAGATTAGGAAAAACAGCAAACTGCAGCTGAAGAGCTCTGGCAAGAACTTCTATTTTATTTTCTGCTCCTCCAGAAGCAGTTGTCTCACACAGATGCAGCCATTTCTCCAAGATTACCTGTAACTTTCCCGGAACAACAGCGATGCAATTCCCAGGTGAGTCTGAATGACGGGATTCTCTTCCAATATGGGATCACCCCTGTTCCCACTGTAGCCTACAGCACAACTGAACCCAAACCCAAACTACCAGCTCAGCATGGAGCTCGTCCATCTGCTAAACCTGCGTGAGCTGCAGTGCTGTGATCACTCCTGCCACAGATACACCCCCTCTGGACAGTATAAACATGAATGGAGTATGTTTGCCCTGCACTGCATTCCCTGTATTGTCCAATGAAAGGCTCTCCAGGACCCTGAGGTGACCCTGTTGCCACCCCATGATGTGTGTGTGTCCTGTGCAGCAGGAGCCTTCTTAGCCTTGTCTCCTGTGCACAGGTGGAATTGCTGGACACAGGTGGTGTTGCTGAACTGCTCACTCCTCTCCCCTTAGGCAAACAGCCAGTCTGCAAAAAGATGGTGTCATTCACAAAAAGCTCCTTGGATTTGTGGCTGGAGCTTTATTCAAATGGTACAGGGTTTCTTGTTCACTCTGCCAAAGAAAATGCCCTGGGGAGCTGGTCCAAAAGCATCAGAACCATGGCATGTCTCCAGACCTTGCTGGATTTGGATTTTAAAAATAGTTATATGATAACATAAACCTTACAGAAACTCACTTTAGCCTGTATCAGGAAGCAGGCTGTCTTCTGTTGATACATACTGTGAAACTGCATGTATTCTGCACTCAAGGAGAAAACGCACTGCTGAATAAATATTGCTTTTATCCACTAGATTCAAAATGGGAGCTAAGACCCCCATCTTCCTCAGCACAAGATACTTAACTTTCAGAGGAACTAATTAGTCAGAGCTGTCACACAGAAGTTTTTGACAATCAGATCATTTTGAAGTTAAATGTCTTCCTGCTGACAAATATTAGCAAAAATTGTCTCTGTCAAAACTCATACAGTAATTTGATGCAGTAAATCCCAACACCTGGGTTTTAATCGAGGTCTTCTGTAAACACTACATTTGAGATTACTCCTGTCCCTACTGTTCTGTGATAAACAGCCAAATTTTAAAAGTACTGGCCTTTGAGACAGGAAGTTTTTCATATATCTTTAGGGAATTATTTTAGTGTTCAGAATGTTCCAACACAAATTTGCTAAACTCACTAAAACTAGTTTTCCCAGGACATCTTGTGCATAATTTCTTTCTCTCAAAATGAAAGTACTGCGCTGTTTAAGGCACAAGGAGCTTTTAAGCACTCAGGACTTGTGTTTTGCAGTAATAATTTCATTATTTATGTACTCTAATGAAGCAATGTTACTAGCTGCAAACAAGTATTCCCACAAAGTAGATTTTGAGTTTAAATCTGAACTTGCAGATGTATTAATGCCATATAAAGTGAAAATCGACAAAAATAAAACTAGGAAATCATTGCATTCTTGACAATTCAAATTAAGTAACTACTTACATGTGAACTGCCCATTTTTGCTTAGCCAGAATGTGGAAGGTGCAACTCTTCTGCTCTTCAATAAAACAGGCATGCAATTGGAATAGCTAAATACTACCTAACCCTGGGTTAATCAATAACTTCTGACATTATTTAAATTCTAGCCATTGCAAGGTGGGGTGTATCTATTACTACATGGTGGCTTTATTATCCCTACTATCTAATATCACATCCTGTTGTGTCATAGAGCTGACTGGTTTCTCTAAGGAAAATCAGGATTTCACAATGTAAGTCTCAATATTATACATACTGATTTATCTAATTGTTATTACAATGATTTGAAACATAAAAAAAATTGATTTAAAACGTAGAAATATTGTAGCACCCAACACCAGCTTTCCAAACATATTAAAGAGAAAGATGCCTCCTTTGAAGAGTTTATATTAGATCTTATGGAATTTAATGGTATTTAATATGATACTGAGGACTCTCAGCTCCTACAAAACGTTTTGAACAGAATCTCACTGCTTTAATTTGGTTTATGTGATCAGGTTTTGGTAGTCAGGGGATTTCAGGGGTGTCCTTTATGAAAAGAGACCAGGGGTTGCTCCCAAGCTGGACATAGCCAGGGCCAGCTGAAAAATGAACCCATCCCAGACCAAAGCTGAGCCCCCTCAATGATGCTGGCGGTGCCTCCATGACAATGTATTTGACAAATGGCAAAAATTACTGGGAAGCAGCTGTGAGAGAGGAATGAGAAAAATGTGAAGGGAAACAGTCCTGCAGACAACCAGGTCAGTGAGGAAGGAGGGGGAAGGATGTGCTCCTGGTGCTCTAGCAGAGATTCCCTTGCAGCCCGTGGAGGTCCCTGGGGGAGCTGAGATCCACCCACAGCCTGTGGGGAACTCCACATGGGAGCAGGTGGATGTGACCTGGGGGAGCTGCAGTCATGGAGAGCTGATGCTGGAGCAGGCTCCAGCTCTTCACTCCTGTGAAGTGGAGCCCATGCAGACACAGGTTTTCTGCAGAACCTGAGACCCCGAGGAGGAAGGAACAGCAGAGACAAAGTATTATGGACTGACTGAAACCACCACTTACCATTCCCTGCACTGCTCAGGGGAAGGAGTTGACCAGCAGGGAATGGAGGAGTGAGGTGGAGCCTAAGAAGAAGGGTGGGGTCAGGAAGATGTTTTTAGTTTTGTCTTTGCTTCTCACCATCCTACTCTATTTTCAATTGGCAATAAAGTAAAATAATTTCCCAAAGTCAAGCATGTTTTTCCCATGAGAGTAAGTGGTCACTATCGCCACTGTCTTTATCTCAACCCACAAGCTTTTTTGCCTTATGCTTTCCCTCTGTTCCTTTGAGGATGGAGAGTGGGAAAGTAGCTTGGTGGTCCTCTGACAGCTAGCCAAGGTCCTCCTTTAGACCTTAGGCAAGATACCCAGAGAAAAACAAGAAACCAAAACAAATATATTTTAATTTATAGCAGCTCAAAGGGAAAAAAAAAATCTATGTGAGTCTGTAAAAAGCAAAAGAAAAACACTTTTACTGAAAATGAAGTAATGATTCTAGATTTTGAGTCGACTGATAGGTGCAAAGACCTTACTACCATTCAAACACACTAAAAAATATATCAGCTTTGATCACAGTGTTCAAACACCAGTAATGCAAAAATCAAATGTGAGTATGAAAACATTTATCCAGAATTCAATGATTCGTGGGAACATACCATCTCAAATGCATCATCAAGGCCTTTAATAATCTGGGAACTACCCACTTCTTTCAGAATATTTTTGGGAATAAAGACTTCCCAACTAATATTAAAGAAAACACTAGAGTTAGAGGGAAAGTAACTGCAGGGTTTGTCTGGAAACTGAGCATGAGATTAGGGAGCACTCATAAGTTGAAACACAGACTGGCATTCCTACTGCTTTCACTGATTGTGAGTAAAATACAGCAGCCCAGAAGGTGCAACTGATGAAGAATTTAGAACAAGCAGCTGATTGAGCCCTACTGTACCATGCTGTGCAGGCAAATGCTCTATCTAAACATGTAAATAGGCTATCAGTAACAAAACTACATGTTAACTCTCACTGATCAATTTGGTTGACTTAGCTTATGTTCTGGGGGTTCAAAAGTTTGTACAGTTAACAAGAATTAAGGATTGTATGGTTCTTTTAAATAACAGGACTGACTGCCTGAAGAAGACCTGTGGGACTCCTGTGGGTGACATGTCCCAGGCAATGACACAGGGGCAGTCTGAGATTTAGAAAGCTGAAAAGCTGAAATATTATCGCAGGTAAGAAACACCACTCAGCAGTGTGGAACAGGACTGATAACACTGCTACTCTGGGGATCACTGCTGGAAACCCCCAAGCTAGTCTTTGTTCGAAAGGGAACCACAGAACTGTTTATAGCTGATGGGTCTTAACTGAGACTAAATGGAAGAGGCAAAGAAAACCTTCAGTCTACTGAAGCAAGTGAAATAGTGAAGCATTTTATTGGTAGCAGGTAAGAACTAAGTGAAACTGAGCCTTTTGTAGAGGATTTGTGGTAGCAGTGTGCCCTCATGGATGGGCAGAGGGTGCTTTGTCCGTCTGGAAGAAGATGGAGAACTTTCTCTGCAGAAGGTACTGGATTTCTGTGTGGCAGAGAAACAGTTTGTGGATTACATCAGAGTAATCAATACCTTCACCAACCTTGACCACAGCATTAGTATGAGCTGTGAAATGGCTTTTACAGTGGTACTGGTGCCTGGCACTCCTGCTCTACTCTGCAGATGTCTGGTGAACCTCTGTGAGACTGAGAATTTTCAGAAAGAAAGACAAGCACAAGAAATTTGAACAGTATTTAGAGATTTATTCAGGTAAGTCAGAATGGGCACAGGGCTGACCAGAGAGTGTCCATGCACTATCAGGGACCAAGAGATTCTTTTTTTTACCAAGACATTCACCAACAGGGATAAGCTGCTGGAAGGATGTATGCTCGTTCACCAACTGGTCCATAAGCTGCTGGAAGGACTGATGCTTTCATACATTCTTTCTAAAGAGGTATTTAAGGGCTTGAAAACTGCAGTGGAAGTCCTAAATAAAAAATTCAGCCTATCAACCAATTTGGCTAAAAACAGACATTTACAATGAAATTGTCTCCAGTGTCCTTGAAGGAAGTCACTGCACATACTATTTCCAGGGAAAAATTCCCTGGGAACTATTTAGTCTTAAGATCTGATCAACAGTGTCCAATTTGAGTAAGCAGCTCAAGGGTACTGCACAAATCACTCATGAGAAAGAGAAAAAAGTCATCTGGGAGAGCCAATGTTTTTCACACGTTGGTGAAGGTAGCATGAGCTGGTCAGGCTAGTTAGGACTGCACAACATCCTACACATATCTATCTATCTATCTATCTATCTATCTATCTATCTATCTATCTATCTATCTATCTATCTATCTATCTATCTATCTATCTATCTAATCTCCATCCTGAGAAGCAGAGCTGGGAGGGAGGAGGGAGTGCATGTGGTTGTAATGATGGCCAAGGGTTTGAAAAAATTGATCAGCAGTGTGTGTGATCCTCAATGCTCATTTTATTTTACATATATGATTTAAACTAATGTGATTATAACTTTGAAGACCTCAACTGAAGTTACAGGGGTTCAGATTTTTATCTATGACCTTCATTTAGAAAGTGAATTTGAATCAATGGTCTGCAAATTCTCAAACTCATTAACAATACAGAACAATTTTGTTGTATGGTATCCTTTCTGGTATTAAATTAAAATCCTATTAAAAATCAAGTACTTTCACTGTTCACTTCTAATCACAGGTCTGCTCAGTTACGCTGCCTTTTTGAAGATCTATGCTGTGTCAATAATTTCTTTGTAACTGTCTTGCTTTTTCTTCTTGTTTGCCAGTCCTGTAACTGAAAAGTCTGAAGCAGATGATAGCAATATTATTATATAATATTAATTACAGTAATAGGAACACTTCCTAAATTACAGTTATTCTGAGCATCTGAATTTTTAGCTTGTGGATTCTTACATCTGGGTCTTATGGAAAATATTATTCAGGTGCTGGTGCCTCTAACAAGAAAATTTGCCTGAGAACCATCCAAGAAAAAAAATGTCCTGCACTACTTAGAGGTGTGTCTTAACTGCTGGTATCAAAAGCAAACAGACAGTACCAGTCAATGACCCGTACCATCTGGTTTATGTGGCAATGGGCAAGGTAAACCATGTATTTTATTAATGTCTTTTCACAGCTTATTTATAAACCATTTTAGGGTGTGACAGAGAAGGGCTCTTAAGAAACCCAATAACTGGCGTCAAAAACAATTGAGGGATGAGGTCAGATTTGCAGGCTGTGACTGTTCCTGGGCTGAATTCTGTGATATGAGCAGGGAGGCCTTATCACAGATTCTGAGGAAGTGTGAGCTGCTCCTCGCTGCAGGGAGCCCTGTGTTGGCACCATGGGGCACATCCAGGGGCTGAGGCTTTGTGTCTCTGCAGTTACATGTCAGTGGGATCCTGAAAATGCCAGTGATGAAGAACTGGGTCTGTAGTCCTCTCAGGATTTACTAAAACATAACAGAGCACTGAGTTCCCTTCTGCTGCTACTGGTCCCCTTTCAGCTGTCACCACTGCTCCAAGGTTATTCTTGAGAATTCAGGAAACATCCTTGAAAAATAAATGGCATAAGGGATCAGAGCCTCATATGCTTTGCTTTGTTCTTCTCATACATAAAATTATTCACTAAAACGTTGTATAGTGTTTAAAATAGAGAGCCCTTCCCACATCAGTAATTCCCCACCAGTAAGAAAATGCTTGGCACTGATTTCGACACAGGTAAAATTTTAAACGATTTAGAATCACCTAGATCCTAAGATCAGGAGGGGGCACCTGCTGCTGTTGTACTTGAAGCAGTGTCTTTGGAGATACTCTCCACCTGCCCGGACAGGGGGTACATCCAGGATGGGAATGCTCCTGGCGCTCAGGGCTGCAGGCTCTCAGCCCTCGCTGTGCACAGTGGGGCACACTCAGCCGCGGGAGCCCAGGGCCACGGCTCAGGGCAGTGATCTCCTGCACCCATTCCATTCCATTCCATTCCATTCCATTCCATTCCATTCCATTCCATTCCACTCCATTCCATTCCACTCCATTCCATTCCACACTGGGAAGGGCTGCCCCAGTGGGAGGTGGTGGAGTCACCGTCCCTGGAGGTGTTTAAAGAACAGGGATGTGACACTCAGCACCATGATCTATCTGACATCGTGGCGTTCGGCCACAGGCTGGACTCGATGATCTTGGCGGTCTTTTCCAACCTACTTGAGCCTGTGGTTCCCTGCAGTGTAATACTCGTTTGTGCCCCGCAGCCGCCCTTGCTCTGAGCAGCCACCCGCGTCTGCCCGAGCGGCACCGGGAGGACACTGCTGTCAAACCGAACCAAGCAGGCAGCAGAGGCATTTCAGGCTTGGCTCTGTTCCGGGTAGTGTCAGCCCGCGGTCAGGTCGCAGGAAGGTGAGCGATCGCCGTCCCGAGGCCGCGCCCCAAGGCTCCGGTCCCGCTCGGAGCCCGCCCCGCCCGCGGAACTGCGTGCGCGGCGCTTCCGGGGCGGTGCGGGAGCGGCGCCGGGCGGGAGGCGGCGGGCGGAGGGCAGGGCAGGGCAGGGCAGGGCAGCGCGGGGCC
>VZTB01003557.1:516047-552078 GCA_013397245.1 Thryothorus ludovicianus
GGATTTGGGGTGTGCACGGCCCCGCCGTGGGGACAGGGGGATTTGGGGTGTGCACGGCCCCGCCGCGGGGACACGGGGCTCTGTGTTTGTGCGTGGTGTCTCTGGGGAGAAGGGGGTAAGAGAGCGGTGTGTGCTCTGTGTGTGAGAAGCGGGGAGTGTGCAGGTTGTGTGCGTGGCCTCAGTGAGGAGGGGAGAGCCTTGGGGTCCCATGGCCGGAGGGAGATGTGGGGCCCTCGCTTGTGCAGGTGTCAAACAGCTGGGTCTGGTGTCCCTTATGCCACCCCTGAGAGCTGGCAGCCGCACCAGGTGCCTTCGGAGGCTTGTGCAGCCCCGTGGCTCAGTAGGCAGAGAATTGTGTGCTGCAGGTGGCTCGTGGAAAAGAAAACCTCATGAAATTTTTATTGCCTGGATTTAATGGGCTCCTGATAGCATGGGCGAGGTATTGTGTCGAGTTGAGAGGAGATTCTTGTTCCAAAGTCTTACACTGCCTTAAAGCAGATGCCGTTAAACAATTCCTGCTCTCGCACGGAGGAAGGGTGGAGAGGATGAGTTGTCGCTGCAGGCCACGAGTAATGCAGTTGCTTGAGTTTGAGATTCCGGGAGCAGTAAGAGGAGAATAAATGATGATTCTTCTTTACCTGTCCAGCTGAGTGCCATATTGCTGGCTTTGTGATTCAGGATAGAAAAGATGCCAGTATTTATGCATTATTTACTTTCATGTAGCTTCTGGAATACTGTTTTGTCTACTTTAGTGTTAGTATAGTCCTTAATATTTTTGTCCTTTGAGCAAACACTTGGCTCCCTCTTTGCATATTTAATAAATTCCAGACACTGTCTTTGATATCAGATGTTGCTTTTCTAATACCTCATTCTGCAATTTTGGTGCAATTTCTGTGTTTATCCTGTATGTGCAATAAAGTACCTTTTTGTCAAAGGATCTCTTTTAATACGAGCATCAGTGATGGAGCCAGGAGTGAGAAGAGAAATGCCAAACAACACAGATTGCTTGTTGCAGATGCAGAGTAGAAGAGTAACACGGGGGGGACGAGGCATCTGAAGCATGAACCAAAGTTCTCTTTTTATCTTCTTTTCATGGCAGTCAAGTAATGTGCTGTGCTTGTTCCTTAATCTTGTGACCTAGGATCACTTGATAGTTTTACTTCCGCAAAGCTGCAACTTGAGCTGGTTTTTTTTTTTTTTTGGGGTGGTGGTTTTTTTGGTTGGTTTTTTTTTTGTGTTAAAAGTTTCTTCAGTGCAGCAAATACAGTTTCACATCATTCACCATGCTTGTTTGTGCCACACTAATTCTGCATAATTTCTCAAGGCTGAATGACACTGAATGCTTGGTAAATGTTTGATGCATCACATCTTTGATTTGAAAATCAGATGCTCTGTTTTTAGAGTGGTACTAGGAAAAAAAAACTAAAAATGATTGCTTAAATATGCATCCTGTGTTGAGACCTATTTAAAGGTATTTTTGAGCTCACAGAGAGGCTAAAGATACTGTTATGTTGAACTGGGGGACTCCCTGAGCAATGACAACTGCCTGTACATGTTTCCTCATAAGACACTTTGCATGTGGGGGGTTGTGCAAGTCACTTAAAAGGCCTTTATGTTTTCAAGGGTCTTGGAAACTCCCAGAGGGAATATGAAAGGCAAGTTGTACTCTACAGCATCCGCAATCAGTTGCGGTACCGGAATAACTTAGGTGAGTAAAGAAGCAAAGTAACTTCTGAGTCCTGCCCCATTCTTCTGTGGAAGCTTGTCTTTACTGTAAAACTAAACTGCAAGAACAATTCCAGTTCTAAGGTCCTTCCTTCCTTGAAAATAAATCTTCTAAATAATAAAAGCATGAAAAATCCTGAATTTTGAGTCCATTTGACAACTTTTCTAGCAAAGCACTCTTGAGGGTTACTGGTTTGCAGGTGGAGTTCTGCTGCCATTTTCCAAGAAATTAAGAGATGTTAAGAAAGGGTTTGGCTAGTTAAGCCTGTCACTAAGTGAGATAGAGACAGTTACCCTGACTCACAGGAACTTTAGGCTATGACTGTTTACAGACTTTCAGTTTAGTTTACATTGACTGAATGCATTTGTCTTCCCAAGGCAGATGATAATTTCACTAATTAAAAGATAATTTTCTGCAAGCTGCATGAGTTCTGTCTCAATGGACCACTTCCTGGTAACCTTTTAGATAAATCTGCTCCTAAAAGTCTCTGAGGCCACTTACATCATATGTAGAAACCCTTGGATGCTGAATTCCTTGTACCACTACTTTATTTTGCTTGTAGTTTTCTGCCAATTGTCATTATGCTCTTTTTAATCTTTTGTTGTAACACTTTTTTGAAAAGTTGAACATCATAGAACATTGTAACTTTTTCTCCCCCTGTAGTTAAGCATGTCAAGAAAGATGAACGTAAATATTATGAAGATCTGTTAAAATACAGTCGAGATCATCTCATGTTGTACCCGTATCATTTGTCTGACATCATGGTGAAAGGTCTGAGGGTAACACCATTTTCCTATTACACAGGCATCATGGAGGTGAGTGCAGAACTGTGGTGGGAGGGTGTTGTTCTCTGACTGGAGATATCAGTAATGGCTCAGTAATGCATACAAGGCAGTGTCAGGTAGTTTGTGTAGGCCTGCCAAGAAGTAAAGAAACAGTAAGGAAAGTTTGTAGAGACCTGCTTTTACCTGCAGTGTTTTTCCTTCTGCCCCCTTCAAGAGCTGGACTTCTGTCATATGGAGCTGAGGTGGGACTCATTCTGAGACCAGACTTTCTCTTTTGATGTTTGAGGTTTGTGAATCTTCACTTAAAACTGTAAAAGGAATATCTCAATTTAACCATATTGGAAACTTCTTGAGAAGCCTGCAGCAGATCTGTTTTCATGAGAACAAGGATGGTTCTGTTTTCTGTCAGCACTCTAGCAATCTTCCTTTATTTTCACTGGATATGTGAAATGCCTTTATTTTATTTTGTATATTGTGATTGCAGACACAATTAATTGTTTGTTTATTCTGTTTATTACTGTTAGCAATTCTAGTTTGTTTTTGTGAAGAGAAATACAGGATTTTGTTTATTAGTGTTTCAGCCATACAGGATTTTGTTTATTAGTTTTTCGGCCAGCATTTTTCTTTGCAAAGCCTACATTAAAGAGAAGTCTCACATTTTATGTATTTAAATTTCTGTGTAATGATTAATCAAATAACTGTCAGGTTTGATAAGGTAGCTGACTTTAATAGATCTGTTTAAATTTCATGTCATTCTTAAAGTAAAAAGGGCAGGCAGAATTTTGGACCTGCTTCTCTGAAACGATGACTTTCTTCTTGCAACTTAAAAGTTTTATTTTCTTTTTAAGGATATAATGAACAGTGAAAAAAGCTATGATTCTTTACCCAACTTCACTGCTGCTGACTGTAAGTATTACCCAGATGAATCACTGCTTTCAGTGAGTTAGAAATAAGGAGCTTCTGAAAATGGATTTGTGGGCATCTGTTTGCTTGAATATAAGCATGTGAATGAAGGTGTAAAAATATTTAAATAGGGATGTTAAGGAGTGTGTGCTCTTCATACAGGCAGGATTGGAATTGGGCTGGTTTGAGTATGGGTAGGCACAGTACAAAACCTTGCCTGTGTCCTTGCTGCTCGTGCATTCCCGTTAGCCTGCACTTCCCATTGATGTACATCAGCAAACTGAGCTGCTGGTCCTTTCCTAGTGTGCTATTTTTTGGCATGTGTTGGGCAGAAGACTTTAGCAGGACACTGAGAGGCTGCTGCCACTCCATGAATTGGCATCAATGTGGATTAAAGGATGATGTGCCAGAAAAGAGAGGCAAGAGGATCTGGAATCTTATGACACTTTGGATGTGCCAGATATTTTATCTATTACACCTGGGTATAGGATGGGGAGCTTAGGAAAGCAAAAACCTTGAACCTGGTGGAGGAGAGCAGAGTAAGATCAATAGCCTGCTTAGAAGTCTTAGAGAGCAAACTGTAAACTGGCAGCACAGGGAATGTTATCTATAATATATCTATATAACACACATATATATCTATATAACACATAATTCCTTGCCTTTGGTTTGCATTCATAAAGTTGTTTTTAGGGGTAGGGTGTAGACAGATGAGGAGCAGCCTGCAGCTTTTGAGAACAGTTGGGTTTGGTTTTAGAAGGATATTCTCAGTTAACTACTAGTTAGCCACTGTGTAATGTTCACAGCAGGAAAAGAGATGAGGAAGAACTTTCCTCAGCATCATTTTGCTTGTTGGAAATCTAATGTTAGTCAGGAGTTTGAAAGAAGTTTTCCTGGTTTTGTTTGATTTCTGCTGCCCCCCCAACAATTCTGTTATCTTAATACAGCTGCAGATTAATGGCTGTAGTGTAATTGACTTAAACTACCTTAATTACATTTTTATGTAACTGCTAACATTGAAATAGAAAATTGGAGTTAAAGCTGACACAGAATATGGCTTAAAACTAATGAATACTTTTCTGCTATCTGTTTGTTCATTAATGCCTGAAGGCTAGAGATTATGAAATTAAATTTTGATTCAGTTTAACTCAACTGTATCTTAATCATATTCCTTAGAAGATTAAGTGGCCTTTTGTGTCTAAGTCTTATCCAGTGCATGGCATGGGCTTTGTTAAGGGAAAGAAAAACTGCCACTGTTAATCTTAAGTTGTTGATGGGAGTATAGAAGGAAAGGATTGTTACCTGCTACCCTGTGACTTTTGAGTGATAAGGGATGTATTTTTTTTTATTATTTTTTTTTTTTCTTAATCTGTACACAGTGGAAGAATGGGGATGGACTGTGGAATGAATTTAGCTCCTATAACTGTCCTTTCATTTAGGATAAGAGTAAATAAAAAGGTTATTTAAGAAGAAGGTCTGATTCTTTGAAGAATGTTTAATATATCTTCAGCTTAAACCAGTCTTAAGATAGATAAAACCTTACTTATTTTTCAGGTCTAAGACTTCTTGGCATAGGAAGAAACCAATATATTGATCTAATGAACCAATGTAGGTCTTCAAAAGTAAGTTTGTCTTTAATTTTCCCTTCTTTTCCTTTACCCCTCTGTCCCTCTCCCCTATATTATTTCATAGGAAATGAAGAATGGAATAATTTTCTGGCCCTGGTCTGTTTAATGATGTGGCTAATTGAGTGTGATGTAGTCTATTGTTAATTTTATTATGTTTCCTCGAGTTAATAAAGAGCTTTTTGGTTTAAAATTAAAGTATAGTAAAGAGAAAGATATTAATTACTACTTTTTAATTTTTGTCATTTTTATATTTTTGGAGTTGTACTTTATGAGACCAGATAGCGAATGTCTCCTGGCCACTATAAGCAGGGAACAATGATACTGGTTCTGAAAGAATTGTCCCATGTTTCTATGTGAGCTATTGAGATCACAGTTTATTCTGGAGCAGGGATCCATCCTGGTGTAAATCCTAGCAGTGTGTAAGTTTTTCTCTAAGACAATGCTAATGAGTGCACAGACATCCTTTGGTGTGAACAGCACACGTGGAAAGCACTGTGACTGTTGATAGGAGAATCTTTAGTTTGCAAGAGTTCCTTCCTTTCTTCAGGGAACTCAAAATTGCTCTTGCAGTAGCTTCACAGTCCTTTAACTGAAAGTGAGCTTACCAAAATAGGCAGCTGACAGTGAACCAAAAAGTAACAACTGTGCAATGAAAGAGAAGCTATTTAGCTGTATAAATAAAGTGTCCTCTGGTTTTTCTTTCATTTACTGTACTTTTTTAGCACTGTGCTTATTGGGAATGTTGTACTTTGTCCCTTAAAGTAAATAAAATATGTTCCTAAAATGTGTTTTTTGAAACCACTGAACTTCTTTAAAATACCCTATTTCTATACTTGTGCTCTCTTACCTGTTCAAATTAGAAAATGTCACAAATAGTTTAAATTTGGACTTGATCCTAGTACGACGGAATAGTGTGGATTTTAATTAGCAACACCTACAATATGGACAAGCTTATGGGAAGTTATAACAATATCAGATGGAAATATTTTTTTTCCTTTCTATTTCCATGTGATCTGGGAGAGGAGAGAAACTTTTGCTAGATGACAATGCTTGTAACATGTGGATCTCCAGTCTGTAACTGTATTACAAATGTACTTACAAATGGATGTTTATACAGATCAGTTTTTACAAAAGTAAATGAATGACTGTGCATGTGAAGTGCTCTTTATTACTATCTCAAATGGACTGTACCACTGCAGAAATTTTTCAGAAGGAAAACTGCCCATGACCTGTTACCTGTGAAGCCCGTGGAGATCACAATAGAAGCGTGGTGGGTCGTGCAGGCCGGGTACATCACTGAGGATGACATCAAGGTAGTGTAGTATGGATTGCATCTCTAAATCTGATAGTACCTGAAAGCAGAGGCTTGCTTTCATGTGAAATGCACAGAGATTATGTTATGGATGTGCAGCAGCTCTCTTACGAGTATTTTAGAGATTGGAACTAGTGGAAATTGTAATGTTTTCTTCAACACGTTCTGCCCTCTCTCCCCTTTGTACTTTTTGCACCATCTACAGTGTAGAGGTTGTTTTACATCAACCATCAACTGTGGTAACTTATGTGCATGAATATGTGATTTGTAGGGAGCAAGCAACAAAGTGTGTTTTCTTAAATTTCATATATAAGATTCAGTTTTGACTGAATCTTCAGTTTCACTGTAATTTGTATCAGAATGGCAGTGGGTTTGATACATATTTTGTTTGTTTCTGTTCTTTGTGTCTATTTAGTTTTTCATTGTTTGCAAGTAAAAAGCTTGTGAAATGACTTACTGTTTCATCCTCATTTTGCTTTCATTTCTCACAGTTTTTTGTTTTTTTTTACAGTCATTTGATCTGGGTTTATTTAGTTCTCTAGAAGGTTTTTGTTTTGATAAGAACATATTTAAAGCAGTAATGGAATCTCTTTTTTAAAATGTCTCAGGCTACTCATATTTGGCTGTCCCAGCAACCCAGGGTAGTTAATTCAAAGCCAATTACTTTGATATTGTAATGGGCCTCTTTCTAGAATGATTCCAGTTGTGTGGCTGAACACTGCTTGGAGGTTTTAAAGAGCAAATCTGTTATACTGTGGACTTCACTTGCCAAATTCTTGTGCAATTAATTTCCTTTCCTACAGCATGCATAATTTTGTGTGGAGACAAGCTAAAAAATGTAGAGACTTTTAACAGGAATTGCAGTAAATTCTTCAGTGCAAGTATTTTGGTTAGGAATGTGGGTTACTCCCTATACTCTTATGTTACTTATGACTGATTTGAGGTTTAAGTGTTTGGGAGATTTTTGAGTGGTATTAAGTTGCATAGACTCATTTCTACAGGAAACTAATATTTTTTTTTTTAACCTAGATTTGTACCACATCAGAAAAGTCTGCTATTGATAAGATAATTGATTCAGGTCCTCAACTTGCTGGTTCATTAGACTTCAATGTAGTTCACAGTAAGTTTTAATGAACATTTCTGATTTTGGATCTTGCTTAGTAAATTCTAATAGTGTCTGGAAACTAGGAATAAAGGCCATATGAACAGCTGAGGCATAAAGGACAGTTGGAGGAAAGTATTCAAAAGTTTGTACAGACTGCAGTCTAGATCTTTGGTGAGCAATTAGCAACTCTGTTATTGCTCTATTATTGTTTGAGTCAACAAATTCTTTCATTAGAAGCTGTCAGTAGAAATTGTGGGGGAAGAGAATGTAGATGAAATCAAGAGAAACTAAAATTTAAAATGTCAGAATTGGTAATCCTGAGTAATTAAAGTGCACTCCTTGCTTTTCAAAAGAGTTTTTTTGATTTTTTTTCTGCTATTTTAATGCCATAAAATGAGGCTGTCTTGTTTCACAGAAGTCTGCAGCTGTTACTGGCTTCCCATTTCAGTGTAACAAGCAATAGGTATAGACAAATCATATTAGGGAGTAAAAAAAATTCACTGACAAAATCCTCCTTGAAAAGTCTCATCTGTTAGGGCTTGGCTTACTACAAGCACTCAAACCTGCACACTGCAGTTTTTAATGAGGAATTGAGGCATGATTGCCTGTTACTGAGCAGAACAAAACAATTACAGTGAGATAGGTGAAATTCATACTCTTGAGAGGATCTGAAACAGCATAAGGCTTAATAAAATTTGAACTCCGAAACTGCTTCGTAATCTTTCTTTATAAATGGCACAGTGTTTTTGGAGTTACAGCTCTGATTTAGTTGATTTAGGAGCTAATGTATGGAAAAAGAATGTACATACAATTAATGTGATGCGACTGTGGGAAGGATCATGTTTTCTGAGCAGAGGACTGCTGAGTCCAAACTACAATACCACCAATACATTTCAGGTGTATAGATAAGGATGCGTCAGTCATGAGAGCTGAATCTAAAGGAGAGACAGTGTAAACCACACTCAGCATGTTGATGGCTTGTAATGTCACCCTGATCCATTAAAGCTGGTTTGTTGATACACATCCTTTTGTAAAGCTGAGTATGTTACTGCTGGAGCTGAACAGTGATTCAGTGTGAATCCAAGTGAGTTGATGGGTTAATGAAGGCTTTTTATTTAAGATCTGATTGAAGATGGTAATGAAACTAGATACACTATAGTTGTGCAGACACACACTGTAGTGTAGCTGAGCTCTCTGTGTGTGTAAAACATCCTGACAGTTTCAGTTCAGGTGTTCAGTAGCACTTCACCTGAGGGCTCTTGGTAACTTCACTTCCACCATGATGAATACAGTGTAGGTGTACTGATCTTGGGTAACATCAAAGAAACCATAGACAGTAAATTTGGCTTATTTATGCTGTGCAGTTCAGCTTTATGCCTTGCCATTAAAGTATAGATGATGTTCAAGAAGCATTTAAATAATGCTTTCAGGCACATGGTGTGGTTTTTGGAGTGTGCTGTGCAGGGCCAGGAGTTGGAATCCGTGATCATGCAGAGTCCTTTCCAACTCAGCACATTCTATAATTCTATGATAGCTGTTTAGACTCTGAAGATAACCATACTGTAATTTTTTCTCCTTTCTTAAGAACTTCCTACTGGCTTCTCTGCAGAACTCAGTTGAGATGCTTAGTGGTCAAATCGGTTTGAAGTTGGGAAAGTGCAATTAAAATGTTTACCATATTGTTTTACTTGTTGTTTGCAGTGTCTGTCTATATCTGCTGCAGCTTTGCTGATTCTTTGTGCTGAAATGCACCAAAATTTCCTATTGCAATTGTGTAAACAACACATTGTGTGGCAGGGACGTGTAAGGACCACCAGAACTGATGTGTTTTAGTTTGTATCCTTGCTACCAGGTGTGTGACTTCTGGCCTGAGTAGCCAAATGTATCATCCTCAGATGATAAAGCCAATTGAAGATAAAAACCCCACTTTTTGACCCTACAGTGATGATGGTGAAAGCTAAGTTAACATTTAAGCAGAGATTGCTCATGTTTTTTAAATGGAGCTGCTTTAATCTCTGGTCATTTTGCTATGCTGTCCTGCAACTTGTGGAGTTCCAAGTGTGCTGCATCAGGCTTCAAGTGAGGAACTCTGGTTTAGGGTGACATCTGGTGGGTATTAGATAAGGTTTATTGATCTGTGCAAAGAAATATTCTCCTGGGGAGGCTATTAAGAAAAATTACTTCAAAATCTGAATTTGCTAGTGGGGATGTCTGCATTATATCTTCAGTATTTTGAAAAATGCTTTTTTTCCTTTTTTCTAAATTTCTGTCTTTTTATTTAAAAAGGTTTGTATAACAAAGGATTTATTTACCTTGATGTACCAATATCTGATGACAGCTGTATTGCAGGTAAGTAAATACATCATGTTACGTTTTCTCAGTTTCCTTTCAATTGTGCTGTAATTCTCTGTCTTGGAAGCTGCTTGTCTGCTTACATGTGCATACTCAAACAGAACATTTCAGCTATGAGACTCTTTACTGACTAAATGTTTTCAATCCTATTAAAACATTTTTATTGTATATAGGATTTATTTCAACTTGAATTCTTAGGTTATATTGAACGCATATTTAGGTAAGATGAGATTCTTTTATGGGAGTCATGGCATAAATTAATAAGTACCCTCTTATAAGTTTGAAATGAAAAGGAAGACTAGCACAGAGAATTGTAGTTACCTTACCAAACATACGTGGGTGTTTGACTTCTTTCCAGACAGATGTAAGGCTTTAATAGATACCAGTTCTATTCTTCATGGGTATTGTCACCTCACTTAGTCACAGACTGTGCCTGGGGGCTGTGTAGGAGCTCAAACTAGCACAGCATGTGGGCTGGCCTTTGAGCAGCTTNTGAATTCACTATAATCTGCAAAGGCATAGGTTGTTTGGAACTTGGTCATGCAAAAGTACCTGGCATTGTATAGAGATCATTTAAGTGAAAGTCCTCTAAATGCAAGAGACTGCTTAGATAATTGCTCTGCAAGTCTCAGTTCTGGAGTATGTGGGTGGTGTAGGTTTTTTCATGTCTTACTCCAATCACAGTCATGATTTAATCTCCATCCATGTTACAAAATCATTTTATGGGCTGGACACTGGAAATTATCTGTAGTTGATGAGCTGGAAAGTGCAAGGCTGTGATGGAAGGTAGTGTGACTTTAGTTTGTATAAGAAAACATGTTGGCAGGCATTACTTTCTTAAGGAGTGGGGGACCTCAGGCTATCTTGTTTGTGCCTGGGAAATCCTCAAAATTGCAGGTACCATGAAAACTAAAGTGCAAACTCATTTTTCTGTTTTAGTACAGTTTCAGTTCAATAAATTAAGTTACCAAATTGTAATTTTGAAAGTAATTCTTATTTCAGTGCCACCACTTGAAGGTTTTGTGATGAACAGAGTGCAAGGTGATTACTTTGAAACACTACTGTACAAGATATTTGTTTCAATAGATGAACATACTAATGTGGCAGAGGTAAGTAAAACTTAATGTGTATCTGGGAGATAGGAAGACTTGAAAATGGCCCAAAGCATGCTGCTAAAAATACTGATATACAGTGAATTTGTTTAGACATACTGCCAGGCTTAAGATGGAATCTGTAGCTTTTGTAGTGCTTCAGTCTTGAAGGAATACCTTCAGTTCAGTGAAACAATTGCATTAGCTGGAATGAATTTATACAGAGTAGACTCAAGTAGGCTTTTATATAAGTTAGAACTGGAACAAAGTCTGTTTTGCTAATGTGAAAGAAGTTGAAGTAATTTTTTTCTTTGGCAGTGAAGCACACAGGGTGTTGGCTTAAAATAGGAATGTAGCTTTTGCACAAGCATAGTTTGAGTATAAGAAATATGTTTTCATAAGGTCTTCTCAAAATTTGCTGAATAAATATCTGAAAAATACCCGTTAAATATATCCAGGATTTGTTTTCCTCTTTGTGTGTCTTCTGACATATATGACTAACCTAAAATGAAATATACATGGTTAGCCTAGAAATTACAAAGTGGGAGATAGCCTTATATTTCTTCTACATACTTTCAAGTGGGACAGTTACGAGATTTCATGCTCCTGTTTCATTGTCTTTGATGCAGACAAAATTACTTCTACCACAGTACAGACTGGGTTTAGAAATAAGACCAATAAAAAGATGCCAAATCCCACAAATAATGATTACTTGCCTTGCTAATACTGTATTGCTGACTCGTCTTCTTGTCTTTTTTTATCTTTAAGCTGGCAAACGTGTTAGAGATTGACTTATCTTTAGTAAAGGTATGTGTGTACAATGCATTTGTTTAACTGGATACAAAGTTCACTGTCTTGCAGCCTTGGTTTCATGCAGCAGTTCCTTACTCTCTGTGTTCTGCAGAATGCTGTGTCCATGTATTGTCGCTTAGGCTTCGCTCATAAAAAAGGCCAAGTAATAAACCTGGATAATCTTCATCCATCATGGAAGAATGTTCCTTCAGTAAACAGACTGAAGTAGGTGTCTTTACTCTTTCTTGTTTTTCTCATTGAAGGGAAAAAATTAGCACTTTCCCTGATTTGAAAGCTGTTGGCTGCTTTCTTTGATTTCTGCAATAACAAATTTCACTTAGCTTTCTAATGTGTGTATTGACAAGAATATGTGATCCTCATGTTAATCTGAGGATGAGGACTGGTAATTCAGCCTGTCAGTTCAGAGTACTCCATTTGGTGCTGTTATTTAGTGCTGGATTTTTGACCTTTAGGTACCTGGTTGCTCACTTTTCCAGCAGAGGAATGAGCATTTGTTTTTGACTCCTGGCACCAGAAATAACAGCTGTAACAGTCAGTGTGCTGTTACAGAGGCTGTGGCTCTGGGCACTGCTGGCAGTGAATATGTGCATAAGAGTTTGCTTTTTTGCTGTCAGGACCCACTGCAGTTCTGTCAGTGACACTCTCACCTAAGTGTGCACCTGTATCAGTTCCCAGGAAAGTGCTTTGGTACCAGTCAACAGAGTTCTCCAAATTGAAGTGCCAAGCTGCATTAATTAGGAATTGTTAGGTGCTTTCAGTTCAATGTCTGCTAAACCATTTAAAATTACTGCTATGCCTGTTTTCTTTAATGCTTTTTCAGACTGTGAGAACAAAGTGGATTAGATTTTTTCTGTTGGATTCTTCAGCGATGGTGGTTTGATTTTTAAGATCTTTTCACAGTCTGATATTTTGAGCCCCCCAGTAATCCTTTCTGCTGAAACTAAAGCAGGACCCTGAGAGTGATTAAACTGGACTGATTTAGGGCTTGGACATATTGAGAGGCCTGTGTTGGGTATGCCTGTGCATGGAGTACTAGCACTGGAAGGCAGAGATACTTCTCTGGTGCTACAGTGACCGATAGATGTGGATTTTAATTCACATTAATAGGAGTACTTTGGATCCTCAAAAGATGCTGCTTTCATGGGACAGTGGGGAAAACAGAAGTCCTATACAGGAAGCTGGGTCATCAGCTACAGATACAGATACCAACAGTCAAGATGATCCAGGTTAGCACTAACAGTAAATTTTAATACTTTAGGATCAATTATTCTTATATTTATAGAGTGGCCTAGGCTGTAAAGAGGTCTAGAAACAAGTGAGACACAGATGATGCAGATCCTTTTGTCATATGGACTGCTCAGTGGGGGAGGTGGTGTCTGCTTCTTGGTTTAAGAGTCTTCAGCTAAATAACTTCTTTCTGAAGATGAGACTCCTCTGTATTGTGTATATAAACCTGACACAAAGATACCAACTTCTGAATTAAGTTAATCAGTAGTTTAGTAGTAATAAGGGAATCTTGTTTTACCTGGTATGGTGAGAACTAACTTTTTCCTTTCTTTTTTTCTTTGTTATTAGATTTGATTAAACTTGATGATACTATTTTTAAATAAAACAAATGTGACCATCTACCTTTTTGTTTTCTATTAGCTGAAACAGCCAGTGTGAGCAGCCTGAACCTGTCCAGTGGACACACAAAGCGCATTGCCTTCCTGTTTGATTCTACTCTCACTGCCTTTTTAATGATGGGGAACCTCTCACCAGTATGTCAAAATTGTTTGATGTATTATGCCAAGAATAAATATATAGAGCTTTAAATTACTTTGACATCAATATAATGCAACTTTATTTAAAAAATAAACACTAAAAAAATACTCTGTATTATTTGTTAAGTAGTAGTTTTGCTTAATACAACTTCTGCTTGCCCATTCTAGTCTCAAAGAAGACAGTTTTGTTTTGTTCCAGAACTTGAAAAGTCATGCAGTCACTATGTTTGAAGTTGGGAAACTGTCAGATGAGAGTCTTGACAGCTTCTTGGTGGAGCTGGAAAAGGTAAATCGTTGCATGTTTGACAAAATGCTTTTTCAGCACTTGAAGTGTTAAAGGGGCCAACTCCACCTTCTAAAGATAATTCTGGAAGGACAGCTGTAGAATCATGTAGGAGAAGTGCTGTTAATTGCTGTATCATTTCATATCAGTCAGGATGACTGGACACTTGTATCATTTTACCTAAGGAATGAGTCATGGTTCTGATTTATAGATATTGTCTTTGTGTACTTTTTGACTTTTTGACTGTTCCACTGCTGTTCATTTAAAAGTTGTTGTAGTTCACCTTTGCATACAAGCTGCAGTGTTATTACTCAGTTACAAAGTTTTAGAATGCTAATTTGTTCATCTTTCCTGTGGTGTCATTGATCCTTATTAAACGTCCTGCCATTTGTATGCCTTTGTTTTGTTGCTTGTTCAGGTTCAGAGCACAGGGGAAGGGGAAGCCCAGCGATACTTTGATCATGCCCTTACCCTGAGAAACACGATCCTGTTCTTACGGCACAATAAAGACCTGGGGGCACAGGCTGTGCAGCCTGATCAACCAAACAATGGTACTGTGAGCACTTCTGGAAATCCCTCTAAGCTGGTTGACTTACCTGCCATGGACTCAGCTTTCTGCCCTTGCTGCTCTTGTAGCAGTCAGTATTCTACTTGTTTAAAAATATTTTGAAATATTTTTTATCATCCTTTGAGCCTGTGTTACTGGATTTGCTTGTTGAGTGACAGATTTAATTGCCAAGGCTTCAGATCCAGAGCAACAGATAAAAGCATAATAAAGGCAAGACAAGCTGAACTTGAGAAAGAGATTGTTTCAAATCATGTGCTTCTGACAGTGATATAGAAGAGTCAGCTATTCTGTCAAAGAAACATTTTTCAAGCAATGAAAAGGAATGTATTTTTCTAATGGGGATAATTTTTTAAGTTTTTCCTTTTAAAACTTAATTAACTTTCTCAGTAGCTCTGTGTTTATTTCCTATGTACAGTTAATTGTTGAGGAGCTAGTTCGGTGTCAAGACAGCCTTGTATGCCTAGAATTGCTAAAATTTGGTACAGATTTATTAAAAGTCACTCTAATTGTTTAAAACTTCATTGTGGCAAATACTGTATTCATGGCTTAGCAGAGAATGGAAAATCTGAAATAATAGTTTGGTTTGTATGTTCCATTTTAATTGAACATAGGGTTCCCCTTGGACCTGTTACGCTGTGAGAGTTTGCTCGGTTTGGATCCAGCTACCTGCAGCAGAGTTCTCAACAAAAATTACACTCTGCTGGTTTCCATGGCACCACTCACCAATGAAATTCGACCTATTAGCAGCTGTACACCCCAGGTGAAAAAAATTTGTCATATGTCCCTTTTAAAGTGACAAAATTATTAGCATGTTGAATATCACTGTAATTAATCTAATAAGAAATGTTGAGGAAAAATGTGAATATTTAGTGAATTAACTTTGTTTAACTTATTAACAGTTTTTCTGTTTAAGTTAGTCAGTGACAGATATTTTATTCTTGGATTTGGATTCATAGAAAATACATTACTGTCATCTTTCTGTGAAGACTCTTGTTTCACTGGACTAAGTACTTAGAATATAGTTAGTGGAAAGTAATGCATTTGTACTTCAGTGCTCAAAAACTGGATTTATATTTCTTTAAAACTGTTTCTTCTTAAATTAAATCTATATGAATGATGGTTGCAATCTGAAGATTTTTCCAATTTCTTGAATAATCTCTCTTCAGCATATTGGGCCTGCAATACCAGAAGTCAGTTCAGTTTGGTTCAAACTGTATATATACCATATAACTGGACAAGGACCACCCTCCCTGTTGCTCTCTAAAGGAACACGTCTTCGAAAACTCCCAGACGTTTTTCAGGTAGTCTGTTTATGGATTTATTCTCCCTTCCTTCTCCAAGTGTTTCAAAGATATGCTGTGTGCTATTTAGAGAGAGCAGTTGAAGTCAGAGGTACAGTTCATTGTAGATGACATTCCTTTTCTAGAAGCAAGTTTTATGTAGCATCTTGATTTATTTTCTTTCAAAGTTCTGAGAAAGGAATGCTGCTTATAGCTCTCCCTTTGTCAGAATGTGACTCCAGTATATTTAATGCCACCGCTTTCAAGCTTAGTGTAAAATGTGGTACTGCAGTCTTAAGAATTGAGGTTTGTTAGCCTATCCACAGAGAGTGTTAGAAAAATGTAGAAGAGTTGTGTGAAAAGATGGAGACCTAGTATTGTCCTTTTTTTTAACATTGTGCAAGAAACATCACTTCTACATATAATTCTGTGTGGTTTAGGAGGTGGCTAACATGATCACTTCCAGTTTGTCCAAATCTGTGCTGGAGACTTTGAAGTTATTGGCTGTAATTCTCCCTGCAATTTAAACGACAGAATAATTTAATAAAGATTGTATTAGATTGGAAAAAAGATCTTCCTAACCCCATATCCTGACTTGCAGCAATGTCTGGAAGCAGGAAGAAGCAGCACATTATGTAATACTTCCTTGTAAGACCTTTTCACTTTCCTGCATGTTCTGGTCTGGAACTCCCTGGCTGCATGTGATTCTCTCTACACAGAGATTGTGACTCGAATTGTTAGCTCTGCACTGCTGGGCTGATTTCCTCAATTCCTTCTGGGCTGAAATCCACCTAACTCCATACAGTGCTTTAGCAGAGAGTCCCACAAAAAAGCACAGGTGATCTACTTCTGCCTGAAAGATTTCAGATGCTGCCTTCTCCTATTCTCTGAGATACTAAGAAAGACAAATGTACCACAAAGGAGCACTGCTGGGTATTTTGTATACTAGACAAATGTAGGTGGAAGTGGCCATGACAACTTCTAAACTTGCCTGAACCAAAAAATCTTTGTGTCTGTTGACTTTGATTTGAAATGTTGTGTGCATTTAGCAGTGTTTGGGTCTTGCTGCTCCATGCAATGGAATTTGTAAAATACTGTTGTTCAATTTTATAATTGCAGAGAGGCCTCTAAAGTTTTCATTTTATTTCTTTCATCCTGTAGATACATGGGGAACTAAATACATTAGAAAGGTTTGGAGACATTCAGAGAGGGAGTGCATTCTTCAGTGTACCTATATCAGCAGTCCTCTCTAGCACTAGGATTTGTAGATTCCATTCCTCAAACCTTTCATGTGTCCCTTCCCTTTATGATTTCAAAAATTTTGTAGATACCTGTATTTCAAAGATTTACTGTAAGAGCACATAGAATTAAATGAATCAAGTCTTCCAGAGCAGAAGGCATTTTGTAGGGCCATTGGTGATGACCTTGATTCAAACCCTAGTTTGTCATTTGCTTAAACCACCTGGACTTGCACTTCTTGTTAGTAAAGAAGCATCCTGTGTAGTAGCCTTGGAAACCTTCAAAATACTGCGTGAATCTTAGTGTGCTGACAAGGCAGGTTTTCTTGAACTAAATGATGTCCCAGTCTGAATTTTCTTTTTTTTCCTCTATGGGAATATGAGTGCTTCTCTCCTGCTGCTGTTTTGCAACATCATTTTCTTAGAGAACTGTCAAGATATTTCTGAAAATCTTATGGAGATGCAGTGGAATTCAATCTTGAAAACTGAGAAACTCAGAAATTATTTAGTGGTTTTGTCTTCCTGTTCCCCACCCTACACTTGATAGATATTTTGGGGATTGATTTATCTTTGTTTTTCACTGATAATGTTAGTTTATCCAGCTTATATTTTGCTTTTAAATTTATGTGGGATTATATTCATCTCCTGTTTGCTTGAAGGCTGCTGCAATGGCCACAGACCTTTACAGGATTTGGTGACAGATACTTCCTGTCCAAAATAGCATCTTAACTTTGAGGTTGGCAAACTTCTGTCTTTACCAAGAAAGCAAACATGAGTGATCCTTGGTTACAAGTATAGATTGTAGATCTGTAGTTACCTATAACTTCCTAGTTGTAGCTAATGCCTGACTCTGATATTCCACCTTATGTGCTTAGATAATTGATTACTACTACACACAATCTTGGTTTCTCTCTTCCAGGGTTATGATCGCTTACTAATAACGTCTTGGGGTCACGACCCAGGAGTAGTTCCTACTTCAAATGTGCTCACAATGTTGAATGATGCTTTAACTCATTCTGCAGTGCTAATTCAGGTACAGAGTGCTTTGTATAAATTATGAAAACCTGCATAATTTTTTGGCTTTGCATGTTATGTGGTACAGGATGACACAATGTAGAGGAGCTGCACTTTTGCCAAGAGCTGGAAAATCTGTTTAACTTCTGTAGGCAATGCTGCTGTGGTGGTTAAGACACACAGGTTTTGAACTGAATTCACATTATGTATGTGTTATTGTATTATGGGCAAGCATAATGAGTTTTGGTAGCTAAAGTAGGGGAGATAGTGAAGGGTCCACAAGGTTTTTAGACAGCACTGACACAAGGTAACTGGTATTATGAACTGTGATTTAAGAAATACAGATTTTCAGACTGCTTGATATTTAGCTTTTACAGTAAAGTATGAACAAAACATGCTGTTTATCAGAAACAGCAGAATAGGTTGGGTTTTTCTGTTTGGAAGAATTAAAATTGTTTCCTCATCAGTTTCTTTGGTTCAGCTGAACTCTCAGAATTAATAATTTAAATAAATAGATATGTAATATTGTAACAAACATAAAATTACACGTTCTCAAAGGCCAGCTTGTAAGCAGCCTGTGACTGCTCAAAAATGTTCTGTATGCAGGGGTGGGAAGTCCCTTTTGCTCCAGAAGTGCTCAGCCTTTAGAAAATGCTTTTATAGCCAGTAACTGGAGAGGAAAATTGCTCCTCTTCAGTGAAACTTAACCTCACTATGTTTACCACTTGTATTTTAAGATGAAAGGTGGGGTCAATTATTTCAGCTAAGCAAGATGTTTAATGCATAAATGCCTCCATTTGTTTGTTTCATCAGCTTGGCTGATACTCCTTAAAAGGGAACACAAGCAGGACTGAGCTAAGCTGATGAGATTTTTTTTTTTCTGTTCCTAATTTAATTTCTTGATGTTCAGGGTCATGGCATGCATGGAATGGGAGAAACAATGCACATACCTTTCCCTTTTGATGAAGCTGAGCAGCAAGGAGGTAACGAATGATCTTCAGTGTAATTTCTGCATTACATTACACATCTGTTGCACATCACCTTGTGCAATAAGGTTGCAATAATATTTAAAAACAAATTTTGTTGATCTTATGAGTTGTGTGAGAAAATGGAAAGTTTTAAATGGCTTACAAGTCTGTTCTGAGCTTAGAGATATCACCTTCCCCTTTCTATCTTCTCTGACCTAATTTGATTGTGTTTTCTGGCCTCTCTATCTCCTAACACAGATGTAAAGAAGTAACTTCCACAAATACCTCCAAATTTTCCTCTGTGCATACTTGCTTATTAACTAGCATGTTTATTAACTGCATAAATAATTCTTCCATATATTTTGTTGAGCATTTCTTAACTGTAAGACAGGTGAGACAAAAACTGAACAAACTTTGATTATTAGCACCAGAAACCTACCATGGAGGTTTTTTCCTCAGGAAAAGCTTTGCTAACAAAATCTATTCCTGCAAAGTCTGCCTAGCTCAACTAATTTTGAAAGGCAGGAATTAACAAGTTCTCAATACTCCTTGATGAATAGGACAGAAGCTTTGCATAGTTAAGTCTATAACCTCTCCAAGTGGGAGCTCTCATAAAAGTATGAATTTCCAGGTATGAAATCTAAAATTATTTAGGCTACTGCTTAGAAAAGTCTGGGCCAAGTAGAAATAAATCTAACTTCCTAATTTAGTTTTTACTAGGGTCAAAATTCATTACTGTTACATTTTCTCCCTCTGATATGTCTGGCTTTTCATCTAGTATCAGGTTGGAAGAAACCCTGAAGTTAGAATCTCATGAGTTCTGACATGAACAACTCGATGTTGAAATTTCTTGTTAAGCTCTAATGCTGTATTCTAATTGTTCAGAATTTCAGATATGTGAAGCATGTATCTTGCATTGAATCTGCCATAAAAAACTCTGGCACTGAAAGAGCTGGATACCTAATTGATAGCTGAACCTTGCCACTTCTGCTGTCTGAATGTGTTTGTGTAGGAGAGAGACTGTCTTTTGTTTGTGTTTTTCTTTATCCTTGGCTCTACTACTATATTATAAAATATCACTTCATGCTTGGTGTTATATCACTTCATGCTTGGTGTTATCCCAAATCTAACAATATAATCACTAAGAGCATTACAAGCAGGAAAAATCCAAATGAAAAACTTACCCTGGCCTAGAGAGGACCCACATGTTTGTAGGGAAGACCTCTTTTAAAGTACACTGGAATATGTTTTGTTTCTTTCTTAGACTTCTCTCGTGTGAACATGGGCATTCATACAGCTTTAAAAATACTGAGGAACAAAGTGGACTTGCAGCATTTTTGTGGCTATGTCACAATGTTGAATCCTTCAAGTCAACATGCTAACAGAAAGCTGAGTGATGCTTCTGATGGAAGAGGTTGGTTAATTGTCTTTTTTATCTGTGTCCCCTTAATTTCACATACAATCACTTAAGCAAAGGTAAGCAAAGTATTATATTCTTTGATTTGTAACTCTACAAAGTACTGTCCAACACAGACAGGAATCCATTTTGAGTGTAAATTTGTTAGCAGTAGGCTTTCTTCCTAGTTCTTCTTTGAGAGTGACACAGAAATACCAATTGATAAATAGATTGATAAATGACTGAACTAGAACAGTCAATAAAGGCAAAAAAAACCTCTTTTAAATATTAAAAATAAATTAGGTAATTTTTTATGCTAGAACTTAATTTTTTGTAAGTGTTGAGGATCCCTAAATAATTCCTCCGTCCCAAAATTAGTCTGGCTCTATGTTTCTTATACTTTCTTTCAGATTTAGCTTTATAATCCTTGAGCAAAGGTAACTAAACTTCTGTTCATGTGCACATTTATGTAAGAATTACTTTGCCTTTAGGAGAGGCTGAACTAGCATCAGGATCTGATGTAAATGGAAGCACAGAATCATTTGAGATGGTAATAGAAGAGCCCTCAGTGGATTCTGCAGTCAAGCAAAGCCTTGAAGGTAAAAACATAAGTGGCTTATACTAAACATTACCTTGTTTTTAAGGATCTAAATTTATTGTTTGATTATTCTCTGGATCAAGTCCAATGTGAAATTCCTCTTCAAATTCCCTTAAATATTTGAGCAGTTCAGTAAATGAGCTGTTTCTAAAAAGCAGGAACTGTGGATCCAAATCTAAGATTTTTGACCCTAGAATGAACTTTTATGCTTTCTTTTTCTTACACTTTGGTTATCTCTTGTTTTTCTTTCTGTAGTACCCACAACTGAACTGGAATGGGTTCCACTGGAATTATGCTTTGGCATTCCACTTTTCAGTTCTGAATTGAATCAGAAAGTCTGCAGAAAAATTGCCACTCATGGATTATGTAGAAAAGAAAGGTGAGCTGTAATTTACTGATTGCAGGTTTAACAGATGGTGTGTCTGGAGCTTCTGCAAAAAGAGATACCTACGACTCAATGACTATAAACCAGAACTGAGCTATGTTTATAGTGTAGCTAATTCTGATGTGGAAGGGATTTGGTTTTTGTGCACATAGACATGTACAGCTAGTCCTCAGTTATGGTAAGAATAAGATTAGGCTTTTTTTATAGTTTCTGTAACACAAAAATTAATTCTTTGTTGTAAACTGTCTATGAGCAGATCAGGAAAAAAGTAAATTTGGGTTCCTTCCTACTCGTTTTCATTTCCTAGCCTAGCACAGGCTTTTTTTCCTCCTCCTAAGTGCCCTGGAGTGGGGGAGGAAAGCTTGCTGGCAATGCTTTGATATAAGATGCGTTTTGCTCTTATGGAAATTTTGTTTTCTGTTGGTATCATACTTGATAAGTTTAGTTACAGCTTATGATCTAGCTGTCTAATGCTTTTTACTGCAGCTTTCCTTTATGAAATATTATTCTTTCAACAATGGGATTTTGGGGTTTGTTTCTTTTGTTTTGTGAGGGGGATGGTAGTGGATTATTTTTTGTGGCTTTTTTTTTCCCCTAAGGCACAGTTCTGGAAATCAAAAGTAAGGCTGCTTAAAAATAAGGCTTAAGGCTTTTATTATTGTAGTTGACCTGCTTTTAATGTGTGTCGCTAATATACTCCTTAAAATCATGTTACCAGACTTTCCTAGATAAGAATGAGTCTAATATATGACTTATTTTACGTAAAATAATATTTTTCAATTGCAGTAGTTTCATTTTATTCAGTGTAAATGGTGTGGAAAATAGCTTTTACCTGACTAGACTCAAGAGCAGATGAATCAAGCACCTCTTCAGTGATGACAGTATTATCAAGCTTTATATGTGAAAGTTTTTGTCCCATTATGTTAGATACTACTGGAGCTATTTGTGAGCAATTTATTATAGGAGTGATTTACTGGTAAAAAATTGTGTACCTTGACCATAGCTTCTTTTCTTTTGTTTTTTACAGCCTTCAAAAACTCCTACATTCCAGTAGAAAGCTGTCTCTTCAGGTCCTTAATTTTGTTCATTCATTCCAGGTAAGGAGCAATAATCCAGATGTTAATTGTTCTGTGTGATCTCTCTTCCCTTTCTGCCTTCTTAGTTGCCTTTCTTGGGTCTGTGAAAACATACATGGTTTGTTTTTATTTGCTCTTTCTTTAAATGGTTAACTGTATTAAGCACTCAAGTGCTACTTGAAGGACAAACAAAGCAGGTATTTCTCTGTCCCTTTTTTAGCCTCATTTAATAGTTGTCTCAACTCTGTGGTTGCTTCTGGTGCATAATTATTTTCATTGTTTTTTATGGCACTTGCTCAGCAAAGTTGTCTTTCACTCTTCCTGTTGTAACACAGTCTACTCTGCTGGTTGTGTGGTGGCTGCTTGGATATGTTGGAGAGATTTACTGCAAACCAGGGAGATGCTAAATTTATCTGCCTCTCAAGTCAATGTTTCCTTAGGGAAAAAAAAAATTAACTTGGATTTCATGCCAGTTACTTTTGTACTTGTCCTAAGATCCTCTAGACTTTAGTGTTCAATGAGTATAAATATGCAAAAGGATGTACTCTGGAAGGATTTTTTAGGAGTGTAGGTAGGAAATAGAGATTTTGTGTAGTAAGCAAAGAGGAATGCCAGGTCTGCAGCCTGCTCTAATTCTGCATGGAAACCAGCCATGTCCATGTGTAATGTGGAATCTGCTTAGCAGCTCTGTCTTATGATACTGTAAGACTCTGTTTTCAGGAGGATAATAAATTTGCTGGTTACTTAACCAAGTAATGTTATGGATAGTGTCATCCTGAAACTGTCTCCTGGTGAGAATGTTGGAGATTCCCAGTAGGTTTGAAGCCCTGAAACCAGCTGTCAGTCTCAAGTGACTCGTAATGTGTTAGATGTTATGTCTGAGATGCACTTTTCTAGATGATGTCCATAGAAAGGAAAAAAAAACGGTGCTGCTGTGAGTTTTAAGGTGACAAAAGCAAACTTCTGGGAAATAATATCCCTCAGCATATGGTCAAGTAATTGCCTCCATATCCATATATTAATCTTAGCATGGTACAGGATAAAGAGCAGTCTGATAGATGTCCTGAAGATTTTTGAGCTTTCCATTTTTTCTAGGTCTTTGGTTTTAAGTTGCAAGCTTCCCTGAAGGTTTCTTGAAAACCAAGTCATGCATGCAAAGATGCAGCTGAGCCATCTGTATACTTATTTAATTTTGTTTATTCCATTTTTATTTCCATAATTATTTGGTATTCATTGGATTATAGTAACACACTTCAGAAACTCTAAGTGTATTTGCAGATTAGATTAACCTGTCTTATGCTCTGTTTTTAAGACACCTTTTTCTTCATTTTGCTTTTAGGAAGGTATTTCAACGCTGGATCAGCTCCATGATGCTGGTTCTTCAAGCTCCCTTCTGCAGCCCATTTCTGCAGACATGGGTGTTCCTCTTCCTGCCAAGAATCTCATGTTCAAGGAAGGTGTATTATCTGAATGGAATGGATGGGCCCCTTCCTCAGTTTTTTTCAACCACACTTAGGGAACAGGTCAAATAGAGGTTCTTGTGCATTGATCACTAAATGCCTTTCTTCTATTACGGTTAATTCCTAGTGCCAACCACTAAGAAGTGTACTGCTGCTGCAGCATAACCCGTGTAAAAGTAGTGTTACAGAAATGTGTTGTGTTGCAGTATTGGGGAAGTACTTAAACTGTCTAGAACTTGTTACTCATTACTGCATATCTTGCTGCAACAGAGAGCTTTTTAGCTGTAAGCACTATTTTTATCTTGAGACAATCTTTCTTTTATAACTAAACATGCCCTTTCTAGGCTTTCTGATGATTGTTAAATTTCTATGCTGTCACCACAAAATTGCAATAGTAGTTTTCTATGTTCGTTACTCAGACATAAATTCTGTTTAGTTTTGTACTGTATTACTGAAAATTTTTCTGTATAAAGATAAGAGATTTGGCTCTTCCTCTGAAAGCTCAGTGATACCAACTGATTAAATAAAAATATCATGATGATATGGGGCATTAAGGATTGTTGAATTCTGTAGTTCAGCTTAATGGGGGGCCTTGACAAATCAGTACAGTGGAAGGAGGAGGCTGAGTTAGTGCAGACTCAGTGTCCTGCTGGTGACCTAAGGCCACTTTGAAGATGAGTGCTGCACTTCCATCTCTTCAGTATTTGGTGGAACTATGGAATTGTGGAAGATCTGAGGTGGTTATCTCTGTTCACAGAGCTCTTAATGATAATGGATTCATCCTCCTCTTGGTGTGAAACCAGGATTGTCTGAGATTTGATCCCACTGGGAGTCTTTTGCTGTAATTTGAAGCTGGTAATGATTCCTGTGGGCAAACTCCTGTAGTCATAAATTGAGTTTAAAGTAGATAACTAGTTCTGTCCTGATGATTAATGTTTGAAAGAACAGAGCTCTTGATTTTTCACATCAGTTGTTAGCAAAGGATAACAGCAGAGGATGTGAAGACAGAAAATTCAGTGAATCTGTGTTCCTTGAACAGCTGTTGATCATGAAAAAAATTAACAGTAAGCTTTTTCATCTAAAATCGTGTTCTGGCTCTATTTGTAGGGGATGACTTTGTGTAGCATGACTTTACTTTGTTTGTATTAGGTATTAACAACTTTCTGCCAGCTTGAAAAAGTCTGTTTCATTTAGCACAAGAGGAGGACGAGTAATGTAGTTTGTTAAGACTTCTCTCCTAGCTCTCTTCTTACTAGAACTGCCTTGTTTGAAAATGTCATAACTAAAAATGAGACTTAATCATCCTGTCATTACTGTTCTGCAGTACACAGTGGGTCAAGGATCTGTGGCACAGATGATGCTGAACAGCAGCAAAGAGAAAAATAGCAACATTTGAGTTTGTGTCCTGTTCTGCATTAAAAAAATATGTCAAAAGCTTGAAGAGGACAAATGTACAAATGTATAGGATAATGCAATGGCTTGATTTACAACTGTGAAGATCCCATTCTTTTTCACTGGCTTTATGTATGTTCCTGAAGTGTAAGCATAGGACTTGTGCTCTAAAAAACTGGAAGTCTGTAATACTTCAATTTGCTCAGTGCTGCTTTCTTACATCAGATTTGTTCTGGAATTTTACCAGCAACAGCTGAACTTAGAATTCTGCATATATCACAGTTACATTACCCATATAAAGTTGATCATTTACACCACTGTGACTTTTTTACTGGATGTGCATACTCTCATAGCGGTTTTTAAGTTGCCTTATTTCCTCCAAAGTAAATTGAAGAAGAATTGGGTGTCAATATGCTTGAAATGGCTGAGAAAACCTTTACTGTGAGAACTGTTACATGGAGATGCAGCCAATACCTGGCACTGTAGAGGAATTAAGCAGTAGTGATGGCTTACACTTTCAGGGCTGTAGATGTTACTTTAAATGCTACTGTGAGCTGCAGTAGGTGAGCTAGTTTGCTGTGTTACATTAGATTTTGCCATGCACTATCCATACTAGTATGTAAAGTGATGGTAGTGCAAGTTGTAGGAAAGTTTGAAAATAGATGAAAACTTACTGTTCTCACTGCATATTCTTCAGTGTTGCTAAGTGAAGGATATTATCCTTTGTTATTAGGTTGTCTAAAGTAAAGTTTCTCAATAAAAGTAGCCTGCTCCTCAGAGTTGGTTAATACCCATAAATCTTACAGTTAATAGTGAGAATTGCAGATGTGTTGCAGTTTTTTAGAACTCAAGCCACTCTAATTTAGGGGCTTCAACATTAGTTTAGGAGCTTAAATATTCAAATCTGCATATCTGAAGTTTACTGGATAAATTGCAACCAAAGAAGTCTATTGAAATTCGTGAAACTCTACTACAGCACCAGTGCTTGGAATGGTCAAGAGGCTTCAGACTATGTGACTTTTGTTTTAAGTATGGTGTAAAAACCCAACAGGTCTCAAAGATCTTCATACCAAAAGAATCTATTTTATATTGTATTGCAAATAAAGACAAATTAAGTCAATTTCTTTTCTTCAGGTAGTTTTATTGACCATGGGGAAAATCACATGCATTACACATTGTAAAACTGTTTTAAGTTTCTGTTTCAGCAAGATTTTTAGCCTGCAGAAGACAGCTTGGCTTTGTGCTCTAGCACAACCCAAGCAGAACTGAAGCTAGATGGATATACCTGAAGATGTTCAGGAGCCAGCTGAGGAGTGTTATGTTTGCTTTCATTTTTTTTTTTCTGATCATGATTTATTGCACTTTTTTCCCTCATTGTTCTCAAATTTTCCCTTACTTTCTTGTTCAGTGTTTCAAATGGTTTAAATTTTGGAAGTTTTAAGTACAACTGTAACTGAATACAGTTGTACTCTCCTAGTGTGACCTTGTTAATATTATACATTGAATTGTACAAAGTCTGTGTTCAATTAAATTATTGACACATGTAACAAATGTTTACAAATAAACTGTGGTGTAGGTCAAACCATGTGCAGAATCCTTCTCATGCAGTAGTTGTGTTTGTGGGCACAGAATAATGTCCCTCTGTCACCATAGTGCCCAAGCCCACCAAATGTCATAAAGTATCTCTCCCCAGTACAGGTGGAGTTCTGCAGAGATGCAGTTCCACACCTGGAAACCCTCTCCTGGTGTCATCTTGGCCGTGCCAGGAACTTTTAACCTCTGAGGAGAAGGGGAAGGACAAGGGCACTGAGTATGCTGCATCTCCTCCAGCCACACTTAAAGCTGTAGTTCTGGGTGCTGGGTATTTGAAGGCACTTGTGCATGTGGTGCCTTACCTGTTTGCTTTGGAACTTGTAAGAAATGAGACAAAAATTGTTTATGTAAGGTAATGCAGGCAGGGGATTAATTTTAGCAGTCTAACTGCAATGAATCTGATGTCAATATGAAAAATACAGACCTAGATGGTGGAAGAAACCAAATAACCTCCTCCTGTGTTTAAACCTTCCTTTATTCTAGCCTGGATTTTCTTGAGAATGTGTATGTAACTACCTTTTGTATGTTTTACCTCTTCACCATTTGTTCCACTTGAACACTCCCAGTGTGTGTCTCTAGCTTTGTCTTTGTGGTAGACCTCAAGGTTCCTTTTGTACCACAAAGAAATGTGTCTGGTTTTATTGTGCAGTGCTTGAAGCTAATGTTAATCCTTCCCCCAGTCCCCTGGAACAAAACTGAGCTTCTTAATGCTTCTTGGAAATGGCTTTGGGTGATTTTGATAATCAAGACTGCTTTCTCAGGAGCTGCTTGGTACAAAAGATGCCTTTTGGAAATGGTCCTGGTGAGGGCAGGTTGGGGCTGGGCCTGGAAACCAAATCCTTGTGGATCTGCAGAGAGGTGCTGAGCTTGGGGCTCTGCCTGGGGCACAGGGAGCTGAGTGAGGTGGCACAATGGCCTCGGGCTGTGCCAGCCTGAGTCTCTGCTCTCAGCCAGGCAGGCTTTGGGGCTCCATGTGACTCCTCGTGTGCACACTCCTTTCCCCTTGGTTCTGCAGAGCTGCTCAGAAGTGGATCAAAAGTATCACACTGAACAGAGTGATGGAGGCATTAGTTTGTGACAGCTTTAATATGTTATTATATCCAGCTGGGAAAAAATGGAAATGAGAAGAAACTGATGATGAGGGGGAAAGAAAAATAGTCAAGAAAAAGTGTTGGGAGAAGGGGGGAAAGCATCTTTCTGTCCTAGAGCTTGTTCTTAACAGAATAGAGAAATGGAAATGCATCTCTTAATTATTGGTGTTCAGGCACCCTTCCCTGCCAAAGGAAGAAGGGAAAAATGCTAAATGCAGGAATGAGAAGTGCCAAGGTTGTGAGTAGAGTGGGAAGTAGGGAGTAGAAATGGAACTGGAAAGTACTCAGCTTAGTTTTTCAGCTTTCTGAGCTTCAAACGATCAAAAATTAATTGGCCTGGATTGTATGCTTACGAGATGTATTAAAAAAAAAGTGTAGAACAAGTGTATGAAGTATTATTTCAGTAATTTGTAAATTAATTCTGATCGAGTAGCTGTTGTACTCTGAAGCCATCTGCTTGTTTTACTGTACCATGAGTGATGTAGAACTTATCCAGGACGAGTTTCTAGACACACAAATGTCCTGTAGGTGTCAGCACTTCTCTTACTGTTTTCCTGACTTGTAGCAACAGGAGTAGCAGGAAAAAAGAGTGGATTTTTTTTGTTGTTGGTTGGTTGAGTTTTTTAAATTAAAAGTATTCAAGTGGATATTCTTTGCTAGTGAACACTATTGAACCAAAGTTTTATATAATTACAGGCAGAGCTGTCCTTACTGGATAAAGAGGCTTCAGAAAACTGACTTGGTTAAAATGCTACCTGCAGAATATCATATAGCTCTTTATGAAACTGTCTAAATAATAGGACTAAGCCTTTGGCAAATATTGAAACAAATGACACTTACTGGTTGAAATGTGCTCTGCCATATGCAACAACATCTCTGAGGTTAAGCATTAGCTCCAGGCTGGTGGAGTTCTGGCTTTTGAAGCAGTCATGAACATTGAATGAGCTGTAGGACTTACATGCAGCTGGTTCACATTCCTGTTTGTTCATCTGCTGTAAATCCAGCAAGGGCAGGCTTCCTCCAGCCCAGCATTCCTGCAGCACTGGAGCCCAGCTCTGAAAGGGTACTCAGCAATGAGTAAATGTGTGTGACTCAAGTGTCTGAGCAACTGGAGAACTTGGGTCTGAGACACCTTGGAAGCAGGAGGAGAAACATGGTTTAGCCCAGTGCTGTTTACAGAAGATTTATTTTATAATTGTGGTTGAGAGGATGGAAGAATTTATTTAAACCATCTTTTTAATGGATAGGGAAAAAATAGGCATGGAGCAGTCTCTCTTGGACTTGGTACTCTCAGCAGCCTGGCAAGACTGATGATATTAGCATAGCCATTTGATTCAGAAGGAGGTTTGGGATTTTTATTTTGAAGGCTCCTGAAGCTCAGTTTTGTAGCATTCCATGCTTTTCTTGCTCTACATTGAGCCTGGTTAGAAATTTGGCTACATTGTCTCTGTATTTCTGACCTCATGAATTACTAAAGAGCTCTTTTCCCTGACACTTGTTTCCAAGGCAGTCCAAGAATGTATTAATAGCTGAATTTCCATACGGCTGTTTCTAAAGTATTGGTTTTTTTGGCTGAGGAGTGTGATTCTATTGGCTCATATTCCTCATTAGACCAGCACTTCTTGCCCTCTTCCTAGAGAGCTGATGTCACAACTGTGCACAACACGTTCTGAGGGGACTGAATGGATGTCAGTGACAAAACTGAAGGTTTACTTATGGTAGCACATGTGATAATATTTCAGAAGGGAATTAGCCTGCATTTTCATCTCTAATCTTCAGCACAGATGCATCTGAGATGCATTATTGAACAGATGGCAGAATCTCTTTTTTGAGCATTCTGTGCACTTGCCTTCAGGATGCCTGTACAGGACATGAAGGTGCCATGAGGTGTGAGTGAAGCCAGATAAAACTGCCAGTTGCTCTGGACAAGGTGGCCTGGAGATTATCTTTTTACTTGAGCTTATGTGTTGAAGTAATTCATTTATCTATGTCAAGCCTGCGGAGTAAAACGGTGAAGCCAGCAGCTCCTGAAGAGGTCACTAAACGTGTTTTCAGTGAGGTGAGTTGGGCACAGGCAACCAGCCCTGTGCAAAGCCAGCAGCAGTGAAGAGATTGGTCTTGGCTACAAAACAGACCCGTGAGGCTGCATAAATGTCAAGTGCCTAAGCCAACTTTTACAAGCAGTGCTGCACAGAAAATGCTTATTTGGAAAAGGGAAGAACTACATCAGCCTGAGATGCCTGGACGTGGGCAATGGATCCTTTTGATTGATGATCATCCATTGACTTAGTCCCTGCTCTAAATCAGGTGTGCCATTACTCTGAAGTAATATCATCTTCTTTGCTTTAACTATTATAATTCATATAAATAGCTGCACATTATGGAGTAAAACTCTGAAGCCAGCAGTTCCTTCATCTTTGCCAGATCAGCATGCTATGTAGGAGAATAGTTTTAGTCCTGGCTCTGAGTTGGGCAGAACAGCTGCTTTGTTTATCAAGGGGAAAATATAGCTCCTGCTTTCTTAGGATACAGAACAAGCTGTGACTTTTTTCATTAACTGATTTTTAACTCCCAGCCAGTGGGATCAGTGTGCTGCTGATTGCACCAATTGCTGCCTGATAGTGCTTTAAAAAGTTGCAAACAGCAGGCAGGACTTCTCCAGTCCTACAGAGAGCAGCCTTGCATTAAAAAAATTACAGGAATCTGTTAGAGAAGTGCTACTGAGTCTGATTCTCCTAGGGTAAAAGTCAAGAGCAACTCCCCAGGAGCTCTTGATTTTTAGAAAAATACTTTTGTTTTTTTCTAAACACGCCCTCTGCCTACCAATCTCTCTTTATTCATGGCTGAATCTCCATCTGCAGAGAGTGGATGAGCTTCATGTGTAAGTTTAGACTTCTGACTGCAGCTCCTGGCTTGGCTTTTCTTTGCCTTGCTTTTTTCCTTCATCTTTGCCAGTGCCCCGGGGCTGAGGTGGCCCCTGTTCTGGTTTGTGCCTGCAGCACTGATCCCTCTCTGCCCACCCAGGACCCTGGCAGGTTCTGGGGAGCTGTGCCTGGCAGCCTGAGCTGTAGCCCCTCCTGGCCAAATGCCTTCTCTCAGTCCATGGTGTTCAGAGTCCAGCTGTGTGTGCTTGCAGTCGGTGTTTGTACACCATGGGGTGAACACCATCACTCCCTTTGTGCTTTAAAGGGACCCCTGGACCATCCCACAATAGGATCCACAGGGCTGGATTCCCTGCTGCCTATTGCAGTGGAGTTAGGGGTTGGCTGGCTTGTTGCAAACCCAAGCTGGAGCCATAGCCTCATGGATTACCTTCAGTAATTTGTAGACAGGTGTCCCCTGGTTATGCTTTGCTTTTTTTGCAGGCTAACAGTCAGGTGGTACTTTGTGGGAGGAGGGAAGGAAAGGATGGGAAGAAATGATTCTTAGTGCAAGGATCTTATTAGGAAAAAAAAACCCCAAGAATTTTTAATGCTCCTAACAGATTTCAATTTGTTTGAGTAGAGAACAGCTTAGGTGGATTTCTTAAAATATTTAGAGGATAAGTGTACTTTAATTAAATGCTATGTGGTCTGCTGAAGCTTTGCCATGATGGAGTAAAAGCTCCCCTTCTGTGAGATAGTCTGTTCTGAGATCAATTGACAGCTCTGGTGAGGTGATTCAAGAAAAGGAGCCTGACACTGGGGTACCTCTGGGCTCTTAGCAGGGTTGCAGGAAAGGAAGAGTAGAAATAGGTGGTGAAATGCAACTGAGGAGACCTGCAGGAATTTTATTACTTGTTGCTGCTGCATTCTGTGCTGGGCTGTTGGACCAGCACTGCTTTTGCAGATCTTTCCACTCCATTTCCTCTGTCCCTGCTGTCAAATCCATGACTCCAGCACATAGCAGCTCTTTGGGAAGGGGCTTTCCCCTTGACAGAGCTGTGCTGTGTCTGTCAGCTGGGGCTCCTGCCTGTGCCTCACTTCCCTTCCCACTCTCAGGGCCTTTACTGTGCTGGACAAGAAGAGATGGAGAGCAAATGTGTCCCAAACTGCTCCTGAGCATCTTGGAGTCCTGTGGCCTCACAAAGGTCTGTGCAGGGGCCCATGGCTGGAAGGGACAGCTGGTCACAGGGCAGATGTGGCTGCTGGGGTGTTTAATAGCCAGCACAGAGGGCTCAAAGAAGTGTAGTGTCTCTGTAAGAAGAATTGGTGTCTCCTAAAGGTGTACACTGAGGACAGAGGCTTTCAGAGCTGCAGAGCTTATGTAGCCGTTACATTTGAAAAAATTGCTCTGTGCACAACGAAATTTAAGACTGATGTTGTCAGAAGCCTTGCAAAGTGTTAAAAGGGGGGTTATATGCATGGAAAAAATGCAGCAAGCTTATTTTTAATTCTGTGGACCCTTTTTAATTGTTATATTTGCATCTCTGAAATAAATATTTCCAATCATAATCACTACAAAGTTTTAATTTTTCTGGAGCAGAGAATTGAGTGGCATCTCAGGAAATGGGTAATTATTCTTGAAAGAAGAGACATCATTCTGAAATAGGGTTATTTTTAATAACACCTGGTATTAGGTGTCCCCATGGGGTGTTACACTGCCGTACCTGAGCTGCTGGTTGCTCTACTGGAGCATTGCTTGCCCCTTGCTCTGTCCTCATGTCTTCTTACAGGTTTCAAATGCTTAAATTTTGCTTTGTCATACATTATGGTCCCTGAGGTTTAAAAGTGGAGATAAATTAATAGCAAGCTTCAAACTGCCAATCCAACTTTAAATGTAAATGAAGGGAAAAATGACAGAAAATGTTCAAGTGCTTCAAAGAAGTCATCAGATGAGCTTACCTGTCAAGGTTGGTTTTAATCTCATATATGTCTAGTAAAGACTGTAGCTATCCTCCAGGATCAGGCTTGGCTTAGAAAAAAGAAAAACGATTTTGCAGAACCAGGCTCCTACCTTCAAACTAATTTGGACTTATGTAAATAAACATACTGAAATGTATTGACATATGGGATACAATCACCTTTTCCTGTCTCCCATCCTGTGTTCCTCTGTAAATGTGTGCCCCAGGGAGCTCTGCAGAGGTTGGACATCCTGCAGTTTGCTCACTGTGTGAGGCTGCTCCATGGAGACCCAGCTCAGCTCAGCTCAGCTGATTCCAACCTGATTTAAGGGATCATTAAGAATGAGGCTTCAGCTTCTGAGCTCACCTGGTTGTGAGTCAGAGCAGTGGAGAGCCTGAAATGGAAACCCTCCGGAGTTTGGAGGCAATGGCTCCATGGACAGCATGGACACAGGTGACTTTTGGGGTTAAGATGTGCAAGGCTTGATGCTTGTGTTCCTGTTCCTTCAGTTTTTACAGTATTTTAAAATAGGTTTAAAAGGGGAGAGAGTGAATGGTTTATGATACTGAAATAATACTGGATATCATATCACCCTTGGGAATATTTCCTGGGGATTTTGGCTTTTTATAGCAGCTCCAGTGAGCCAGTTTGATGTCTTCACTTCTCTGACACCTGACATGTGCTTACAGCAGGGAGATGGAAAGGTTTCCTCTTGGGTTTCGTCGAACTCCCAGAGGAATTGTGTATCCCCATTCTGAGCATGGCTTAGATATATATTTAAAAGGTTCACTGTGAGGATATACATCTATCATCTCCTTGCCATGATCCTGTAACCAGATACCTAAAGGTCCTTTGGCTTCAAAAGTCAGTCCCAGGAAAATGCTTTCTTGAATTATCTGGGACTATAAAGCAATTACAGCCTTAGCATGTTTTACCTTGATAAAATGGTCAAAATTTGCATTTGGGGAATGTTGTGCAATTTTTACCTGCCCTGATGTGAATGACTGCCATGGCTGTTTTATACTGAGGGTGAATTAGATTCCTTTGCTGACTTATTGCTCTGCAGAAAAATGAAAATGTAGTCCCCAGAGTGCGTTTACTTTTTCATGCAGTGGGTAGGGGGAAGCTGTGGTGCTGCCTTTGGAAACATGCTTTGGAGCAACTATGGAAAATGATCCAAGAATAAATTTCCTTCCACTGGATCATTTGAAAAGGCTATGGAAATCGATGCCTGTTATTTTTGGGAGGAAAGATGTCATTACCAGAGATATTTGAATTTCTTTGTCTTGATCTTTCTAACAAACACACTGCAAATGTGGAGGGCTGAGTGAGAAGCAGTGACATCTTTCACGGCCACTCTTTGCTCCCTGCTGTGCTCAGAGGAAAAGAACAAAAGGTTAAACTGTGCACAGGAGCTCAGCTCCTGCCATTAGCACTGCTGCCAGCTCCTGCCTTTGCAAATTATTTCTCTGACTCATTTTTTTGTCAGAGAGATGTGAATGCAGCATCACTGGACTCGCTGAAGGCTGTGAGGGCTTGCTGCTATCACCTCTGCAGAAGCTCTCACAGAGCAGATGGGTGCTGTAAGAGCATTTCTGGTACTGCCAGTGCAGCAGAGGGAGCCTTGCTGGGCTGATTCTGTGCTTGCTGTCCTGAGGATGTTCAGCACGGCTGGTCCACAGCTGTGCTGAGCTCACTTCTGCCAGGGTTAAGCTGCAAGAAAGCCACTAGCTTACTTTGGGCTAGGTCTTTGCTGGGGAATTCACAGAATCTGTTTTTTTTCCATCAAAATACTTTGGCAAGGCTGGACTGGAGGTCTTAGCAGCAATCCTGAGCACCCTGACCTATTTAATAACAATCTAATACTCTTAACACAGAGCTCATCAGGACTAGCTGAGGTTAGAACTTAATTTGGCAACTTTTGTGAAGGATAATATAACATCTTTTTACAACTCTATTAATGGCAAAAGGAAGGGTAATTCCAACCTTTGTTCTCTACTGGATATGGGAGGGAACTTGGTAACTGCAGACGAGGAGAAGGTGGATGTGCTTAATGCCTTTAAGTGGAACATGGCTTGTCCTCATGACAAGTGTCCTCCTGGGTTGACAAATGGTGTCAGGGAGCAGAATGGTCCCCCTGTTATCTGGGAGGAGGCAGACAGAGAGCTGCTGAGCTGCTTGGATGTTCATAAATCTATAGGATCAGATGGGATCCATCCCAGGCTGATGAGGGAGCTGGCAGATCAGCTTGCAAAGCTGCTCGCCATTATTTGCCAACAGTCCTGGCTCACTGGTGGAGCTGGCCAATGTGACACCCATTCACAAAAAGGATGTAAAGGAGAATCCTGGTAATCATAGGCCAGTTAGCCTGGCCTCAGTACCTGGTAAGGTTATGGAACAGTTTATACTGAGTGCCATCATGCAGCACTGACAGGATGGCTGGGGGATCAGACCCAGCCAGCCTGGGTCTAGGAGGGGTAGGTCATGTTTGACCAACCTGGTCTCCTTTTATGACAAGGTGGATGAGGGAAAGGCTGTGGGTGTTGTCTATTTGGACTTCAGGAAGGCCTTTGACACTGTCTCCCACAGCACACTCCAGCAGCCTGTGGCTTGGACAGGAGCACTCTGTACTGGGTTAGGAACTGGCTGATGGCCAGGCCCAGAGAGAGGTGGTGAGCAGTGCTGCATCCAGCTGGGGACAGTCACCAGTGGTGTCCCCCATGAGTCTGTGCTGGGGCCAGTCCTGTTCCATATTTTTACTGATGACATGGATGAGGGTATTGAGTCTTTTCATTAGTAAATTTGCAGAAGACACTAAGCTGGGAGCATGTGCTGATTTGTTGGAAGGGAGGAGGGCTCTGCAGAGAGACCTGGAATGGTTGGATGGATGGGCAGAGTCCAATAGGATGAAGTTTAATAAGTCCAAGTGCAAGGTCTTGCATTTTGGCCATAATAACCCCCGGCAATGTTCTAGACTGGGGGCAGAGTGGCTGGACAGTGCCCAGGCAGAAAGGGACCTGGGGATGCTGGTCCACAGCCATGAGCATGAGCCAGCTCTGTGCCCTGGTGGCCAGGAAGGCCAATGGCATCCTGGCCTGGATCAGGAGTAGTGTGGCCAGCAGGAGCAGGGAGGTCATTCTGCCCCTGCATTCAGCACTGCTGAGGTCACACCTTGAGTGCTGTGTCCAGTTCTGGCCCCTCAGTTTGGGAAGGATGTTGAGACGCTGGAGTTTGTCCAGAGGAGGGAACGAGGGTGGAGAGGGGCTGGGAACACAAACCCTGTGAGGAACGACTGAGGGAGCTGGGGGTGTTCAGCCTGGAGAAAAGGAGACTCAGGGGTGACCTTATCACTCTATACAACTCCATGAAAGGTGACTGAAGCCAGGCA
>VZTB01003557.1:553506-591840 GCA_013397245.1 Thryothorus ludovicianus
AGGAGGGCTCTGCAGAGAGACCTGGAATGGTTGGATGGATGGGCAGAGTCCAATAGGATGAAGTTTAATAAGTCCAAGTGCAAGGTCTTGCATTTTGGCCATAATAACCCCCGGCAATGTTATAGACTGGGGGCAGAGTGGCTGGACAGTGCCCAGGCAGAAAGGGACCTGGGGATGCTGGTCCACAGCCATGAGCATGAGCCAGCTCTGTGCCCTGGTGGCCAGGAAGGCCAATGGCATCCTGGCCTGGATCAGGAGTAGTGTGGCCAGCAGGAGCAGGGAGGTCATTCTGCCCCTGCATTCAGCACTGCTGAGGTCACACCTTGAGTGCTGTGTCCAGTTCTGGCCCCTCAGTTTGGGAAGGATGTTGAGACGCTGGAGTTTGTCCAGAGGAGGGAACGAGGGTGGAGAGGGGCTGGGAACACAAACCCTGTGAGGAACGACTGAGGGAGCTGGGGGTGTTCAGCCTGGAGAAAAGGAGACTCAGGGGTGACCTTATCACTCTCTACAACTCCATGAAAGGTGACTGCAGCCAGGCAGCAACTGACAGAACAAGAGGACACAGCCTCAAGCTGCACCAAGGTAAATACAGGTTGGATATTAGGAAGAAGTTTTTTATGGCAAGAGTGATAAAATACTGGAATTGTCTGCCTGAGGATGTGGTGGAGTCACCATCCCTGGATGTGTTTAAAAAAAGACTGAATGTGGCACTTGGTGCCATGATTTAGTTGAGATGTTAGAGCATGGGTTGGACTCCATGACCCTGGAGGTCTCTTCCAAGCCAGTGATTCTATTAGGGACAGCCAGCCTGTGGCTGCAGTGAACTTCATCCTGTGTTCAGCTGCTCTTGTGTTGCCTGACTGACAAACCATCCTGAGACTGTGCATGCAATAAGCAAGCACAGCCTTTTGCAGGTGCTTCTCATTTTGCCACCCTGAGCTGCATTGCACTCTAATGTGTCCCTGCACACCCCAATTATGATTGTGGAAGGAAATGCAGAAGTCTTGGGTTTCAGGCTACCATTCATTACCCTCATTTTTTTGATATCTCTGTCATGTTGACGGTGAACTACAGTGGCACGAAAGAAAAGAACCAAACAGCTGACTTTGGATATTTAGAAATTGGAGGAGTTTGTTAATGTCTGTCCCTGGGATGTCCCCAGTGTCACATGTACAGAGAAGGAAGCATGGTCTGGAATTTCATAGCACTGCCTGTAGCTGTCTGTGCCCAGCCCTGATGGTAACATTTCTGTAGGTAACGAGTACAGTTACCAGGATCCCAGCAGGCTTTTTATCTCCTTCTCTAAACACATCTAAATTCCCGTGTAATTATGAAGCCATCATGCTAATTACAGCCATGGGAAAAGTTGTCCCTATCTGCCAACAGTTCATCTGTATCACTGAGGCACAGGTCAGGCTCAGGAAGAATTAATTTCACTGTATTTAGTCATGTTGGCAGTTCTGGCTTTATTATTACAACAGCACAGACACCTCCTGTTATCTCCTTGTACAGGAGTGTCTGTCACATGTGGGCTTGGGGCTTCAGGGCTCAGTGGCTTCTCAGGCTGCAGGAGGCTGGCTGTGCATGGGAGATGTGGGGACCAGGCTCAGGACAGGGACTGCAGTTTTGGGGGAAGGAAAGGATACCTAAACCAAATGAAAATGGATGAAGGTCTTCTGTGGTTTGGGATATCTTATTAATATTTAGAAATAGAGCTCCTAGCTCCAAAAGTTACAGAACAATGTTCTGTATCAAGTAATTTTGCTGCAGGCTTATCTTTGCTCTAAGTGGAACAGAAGACAATGACTGTGACTGCATTGTGCCCTTTTATTTTTAAATAAAAATAGTTAGGCCACCAGTGACTTTGCTGTAAGCAATATATGCCTTCTTACTAATAATTAAAAAAAATGCTTTGCCCATGGAGGTGGCATTTTTGTGGAGTTATAACAAGGTCAGGGAGATTTTCCAGCTGCCAGTGTGATGTTTGCATGGTACCTGCAGAACAGAGCATTCCTGTTCTAGAATTGATGAAGACATTTTCCCCTCAACTTTCCCCTTCCCTGGATTGCTGCCAGAGCTCTTGCCAGGGCTTGAGTCAGTAGGAGGTCAGCTGGGGGTGAAGTGGGGGAGATGAGTCAGGAGGTGCTCAAGCTTTCCCTGCCTCTGTGCTGTGCTGGTCTAAAAAGCACCAAGCCTCAAATCAATTTGCTGTAGATCCACAGATTTGTCTGAACTTTTAACTTTAATTGCCCAGAAAGCTGCTGGAAGGTTGTTCTGCACCCTGCATGGCAGACACAGCCTTGTCTCTGGTGTGAAGAGCTCCCATGTAATGTTGCCTGCTGCTGCTGAAACCATTAGGAGTCTAATGGATAGCTCTGGAAAGCTGGAAGTGAAGCTGTGTGTGTATCTGTGCAGTGTGTGTACACAGTACCACATATGTGCTCCTTTCTCCTGTGCCCTCCTTCCCTTCTCTGATGTGTTCCCTTGCCAAGTGCCTCAGGAGGAAATGCTCTCAGGTGAGTCAGTGAAATGCAGAAAAGCCTCCTACCATATCACCCTGCCACAGACCCTCCCAAGGGATCCACATTGTTTGTTTCTGTCTGATGCTCTTAAAAGAGAGATCTCAAGTGTATAAATTCACAGCAAAAAATCATCTTTGTCCCACTTGATGAGCTGATTAAAACTCCTACACTGAAATGCGGAAGAGCAAAGAAAAAAGAGGTGTTAATGAACAGCCTAGAGCTAATTAAAATCTAACTCTGGTAACACTGTGGAAAAAGCACAACTTTCTGTTCTAGTTTCTGCAGATGTTTCTCATGAAGTGTTTAAAATTGGCCAGTGGTCATTGTTCCACACTTTATCAGACATGCAGCATTTACATGTCCAGCCAGCATGAATCTCCCTAACCTGAAAAAAGTTGTAAAATATTAAAAAATAACTTCATGTTAAGGAATTTTTGTCTTTGTAGAATCAATGGTATATGCTCACATCAAGGGCAACAAGTAGGTTTTCTAAAACACAAAGATGAGAATCAATCATAGTTACATAGCTCCAGGAGGAAACACCAAAGTCCTTTTTATCTGTGGTATCAGCTGTGCTGCAAAACAAATTTCTGAAATTATTAGCAATAAAAAATGATTAATTGTATTGCAATCAGCAAGGGCTAAAAAACATCAATTCACAGTCCAGATCCTTCTTTTCTTAACTTCAAAGAATAGAAATTATTTTAAGAAAAGGAAAACTGACTTTTGAAGGTAACCTTTTCTTCCCCACATTCCCCAGAACTTTCTCTCACAAATTCTTTAACTACTTTACACAATAAATTAAAATGATTATTATAACAGTTAATTATTCAGCAGCGAAATATACAAGTGGGCATTTTACCAAGTGGGACTGTAATGTCATGAAACATTTAATTATGCTTGGCAGAAACAAGTGAAAATTTTCAAATATGTCTGTGTGATATTCCTGAAATGGCAGACACCCTTTGAGCTTTTGAATGGATTTGGTTGAAAGCACTCAGGAAGGCAGCAAGGAGATTACCAAAACTGAGCTGGGGCTGTGCAGGACAAAGAGCTGTGTGGATGCTCAAAGCGTGAAGCAGAGCTGAAGCACCCATCTGAAAATGGGACTGAAGCTACATTGATGAACAGTTTTTTGTCACTCTATTGTGAAAGCTTGCCATACAAACTTCAGTTTGAACTGAGACTTCAGCTGAGCTTCATGGCATTTTACTATCATATTTAATATTTACTTTTTTACCATAATTTTTTGGCTTCCTAGTGTTATTTTGTGAACCAGCTGCCCTACACTTAACTTGGTATTTTTATCAGACCATGCTGGTGGAAGACTAATGGGAAATAAATCTCAACCCAAATATGTATGAAGCTTAGTCATACTGTAGCAATTTATATCTTTAAAACCTATTAGACTGTTTTAGGCAGGGATTTAGTATGGCTTGTAAGTTTATTTTATGCACGGGAACATTAACTGGCATTAGTTGTTTTAGCAGCTCTGGATGGAGTTGCACCTCTGAGAATTTAATGCAGAAGGGATTGGAGGGTTTAGTATCTGCCAGCTAAAAGTTTTATTTGAGTGTCTTCCCTGGCATTTAATCCCTGCCTAACACCTGCTGCTCTGATGCTGGTGTTGTAGTTCTCTACAAAGTATTCAAGATTTGTACAGGGTGCTGGGATTTCTGTAAATGGATTTTAGTTATCTGTTCTGAAGAGGTTGAAAAGTCATTGAATTAGACTCTGAAAGAGCTGTTCATAGTTTTACAGATCAGTTGAGCATGACACTCACTTCCAAAAAGGAAGGTATCTGAGATGAAAATAGCATATTGATTAATAGCATAATGCAAGTTTTGTATTTAGAACAAAGAAAATTTAAAATTAAAAAAAAAATACAAATTATATTTTTAAGTTAGACACAAACTTTTCAATCTTTAGATATTAATTGATATGTGATTGCAAACTCTGCGTTCTTATGTGTTTGACGCAGATACTCTGAAAACCTAGAAATATGTTTGTGAACCTGAGTTGCAGTCGATGGTCTGTTGGTAGCAGTGATACTTTTACATTTGCTGCCACTGGGTGCTGAGATGGGAAAGGCCATTTTCAGCACAGAGGTTTTCTGCACATATTTAACCACGTGTGTGTCACGTATTGAGCGGCGATGTTGGAACAAAAACCCAGCACCGTGGTTCTGTTACAGCCCACTCACTGAACTCTGGGAGCTCAGCCCTGGGAAATTGTGATTCCAACATCCCCACTATTGCAGTGTGATGTCATGATTTGTCTCAGATACCCCAGGCCCCTGCCAGGTTTGTCAATCATTCCTCCTTTCCACACTCTGACCCCTGATGAGTGCTGCCAGTCAACCCTGGCATTCCAGAAGGGCATCGAGTGATTGGCAGAATTCAAAAGATGCTTCCCACCCCTGGAAAGACATTGGGCCATCCAAGTGTCCTCTGTCCCTTAGGACTTTCCCCCCATACCTTGTTGGTGGTCACCTGTGTTCCTTCTCTCCCCCTCTCCCCCGAGTAAAAAGGCGAGCCAGCCATGGAGTCAGGAGTTCTGTTGGAGCAGTTGCTGGATTCACAGGCCTTTGGGCCAGGAATAAAACTCTGGATTGAAACCCTCCATCAGAACCAGCTGCTTTCCTTCACCATCTCCTTGGAACCTCTCTGCCAAAGGTGAACCTGGGCTCCTGCAGGCCTGGACTTGTCTCCAGTGCTCAGCTGCAACATCCAGCGAGCCTGAGGTACCACTGGGGTGAAAACATCACAGTGATGCCAGATAGGAAAACAGCAAGGGCCAGCCAGCTCAGGCACAGCCTCCTGGGAATATTGGATTTAACACCAATACCCACGCAGGGCTGCCAGGCTGCTCTAGGGTGTTTCATGCCATGGCCAGAGAGGGAAGCATGCAGCTTTCCAGATCCCAGGTGCCATCAGCAGTGAGCTGTAGGGGATGGCAGGGTGTCTGTCAGGGAACAGGGAGGAGGCTTTCCCAATGGGATGGGGCTGTTCTTTCTCTTCCCCAGCACAGGCAGGGACTGAGGCTGCTCCTCTGTAAGATGTAATGTCCTGTTTGGGGTATTCCTCTCAGGGGGATGCCACGTGCAGTTTTCTGGATCTTGCTTTGAGCTCAGTTCAGCCCTCACCTGCCACAAACAGCAGCAAATCTGCAATGAGCCTGGGCAAAGTCAAGGGGAAACCAACTTCTCTGGTGGGTTTTGGAGCAAAACACACCAATATTTTATTGGCCAAGATGTTTGTGGCCTCTTGCTAGTGTTCTGTTTGGTGCCCTTTGGAGTTTTTTAGCACTCTCAGGTGAGAAAGTGCAGTGGATGGGACATTATCATGTATGTGCATTATCTGGTCTATGTTTTAACTGTGATTCCTCTCTGCAAAGCTCCCTACCTTGGGATTTATAGCTGAAAAAAATTTTTAGGAAAAATTCAGTAGACAGCATGTGCTTAGGAATATCAGAAGTTTCATTTCAATGTGCTGTGAGCCCTGGGAAACAAAAATGACTTGAAGATCTTCCTTTGATCATATTTTATTTATTCTGAAATAGGTAGAATTTCACTTCTGCAGCCTGTCATCTCAAACTCTGAAGACTGGGATAGTTTTTGCAACTTCCTGGACAGATTTTGAGGAAGAGATCCAGCAGCCATGCCCTGCACGTCTTCTGCTGGGCTGCATTACTCTCACAGGTGTCCTCCACAGACCTGGCTTTTGGCAGCTCTTCCTTGATGAACACAGACAGTAGGACAAAAAAATTAATTGTCTGCGTTCTGCTGCTCAAATTTATCTCAAGATTTCACACTCATTTGATTAAAAAATTTGCAAACCAATCTGCAGTTCTGTGCAAGGAATAGGATGGCAGAAAGATTCATGCCTGCACCAAGCTTTAATTTGTTTTTATCACTCACTTCAAAGAATACAGATAAGTGGTGTTTTCTAGAGAAATGGAGTTTATCTTTTCCTGCATAAACCAAAAGTAAACAGAAAATTTATGAAGAATTTTTATCTAAGAAAGGAAAAAAATGTTTACTCTAATATCAAAGTACGTATTTATGAGGAATGTTATGGTTTATTATCATCCCTGAAAGAATTACCAAAGTTTTTAAAGCTTCAGGCTGAAGGGTCACCCCATTTCATTCCTGATGCAAACATGCCAGTGAAAACTGCAGACTGGAGATGAGACACTCATTAAATGACTTTATTTGACAAATAGTTTGCCTGTCGAAAAAATTCAAATGAAACAGGCTTCTTTTGCTGAACTATTTTCAGATTTAATCTAAACATATGCCATTATGACATATTTTGCCTGTGTTTAAATTTTGGGGAAAAAAAACCCAAACCAAGACCATGCTAAAACATGTGTTTGATTCAATTCCAAACTGACCAAGGTTAAATTCTTCATTTCACCAGCAGAACCAAACTCTCCTTGTGGTGAGTGACACAACAGGAGGCAGCTGCTGTGTGTACCCTGTGGATGGCAAAGTGCTGCAGTGAGGCTCTAACTAAGTCAATAGGTTTATCTGTTGGAGAGATGGAAAGGACAAAGTGATTTTAGCTCTGTTTAATGCCTTCGTTTTCTTGGCTTGCTGAGCAGCAGTGTTGTGTCTGTGTGGCTGAAACCTGAAACAATAATACTTCAGAATAAGAAGTGAAGAGCTAGATAAAAATAGGACAGAAATGATGTCCTAATTACCACCTCAGACATTCCACCTCGTCTCCTTCACTCTCAAATCCAGTTTTAAAGATACAACACTTATTTCTGAGCTAAACAGATGAATGGGGATACAATTTAGCATCAAGCCAGGACAAGTGGTCCCCCCCAGGCTCTTAGGACTTATTTGTCAGCTTCACTATCACATTAGTGTTTTGGATGGCATTGTGGTGGTCAAGAGTTCCTTTTGTTCAGAGGAAAAGAGCAGAGATCTGTATCATTAAAATGGAGTGATGAACTTGTTTATTCCCTAATTGTGCCATATGCAAGATTGCTGAAACACTCCAAAGCCAGCATGGTTATCACAACAGTGAGTTCACCAGGAGCAACACACCTTATTTGATCTGTGACAGTAAAAGAGGTGAAGTGTCCAAAGCTTTCAATGCACCGGATTAGTTCTGAAATTGCAGCGCAAATTCCTGCATGGGGTAGTTTCAAATACAGCTGGTTTTGTGCACTTTGGCTCTTTGGCAGAGAGTATTTCTAAACACACTCATAAAGTGCATAATGTCCATATTGCCTTTCTGGCAAATATTTGTTTAAAGTGGATGCTTTTGGGAATATGCCCTGTATTGCTGTTGTTGACACTAAGGATTTGTCTTTGCAAGTCAGAGGACAAAATGATGGGATGGTTTGAAATCATAGGATCACAGAGTGATGTGGGTTGGAAGGGACCTTAAAGATAATTTTTTACCAGAGCTATGCCACAGGCATAGATCCACATACCTGTCCCTAGTACTGGTTGAAGTAATTTTATCCCACTGTCAGCTGAAATCTGTATTTTATTCCTGCTGTATACTTGAATTAGGGTAAACCCTTCCACAAATATTGTTGAATTTGCTGCTGCAGTCGTTGCAGTATAACCAGACAGATAACAGAAATACAAGGTCTGGCTTCAGCTCTTCTGACCTGTATCTATGGGGACCTTTGTAGTCCTGAGTTATTCAGGCATCTGCTGCCAAGACTCAGGCCAGAATTTGTCTTAAAAATCTGCTGGAGCCTTTAAAACTGCAAGAGACCAGGGAAGAGAGGCTGAAGTAAATCTGGAAAGAGAACTGGGCAGGCAATGGCTCAAGGTTTCCCAAGCCAAGGGTTTGCTTTATGGAACAGCCTGTAGTTAAATACATCTGCAGAACTGTGCTAGTGAAGGGGGACTAGAATTGTGCAGTGGGAAAGCTCCAGCAGCCCGGGAACTGCTGTCAGAAAAAATAAAGATGGTTTTATCATTCTTACAGGCAAACTGGTTTTGAGGGAAGCTGACTTGAAAATAAAACAGGAAACACTGACACCACCCCTGAAAGTCTTGCATTAGCTCTGCACCCAGCCCCTGACTGCCTGTTCCTGTGTTCTGCTACCTTCATGCATCCCTGGGCTGCCCCAGGACCCTGCACTGCAGCAGCCTTGGCCCTGAGGGTTTGGCAGAGAGCCGAGATCTGTTTATTTTCTGTTTTGGTCTATTTGGAGAACACGTTTGTCTGCTGGCTCTGAGACCCCGCCCGGACCCAGCGCAGCCGAGGGCAGGGGACAATGGCCAGAGCAGCTGCAGGATGGACTGTGGGGTGCTGGCTCAAGGAGCCCCTCCCTGCTGCCACATCAGTACAGGAGAGTCTTTATTTAATGCAGAAGAACAAGGTCAGGAGAGACCAAAACTGATGTCTCATGTTTGCTGGGAGGCACTGGAAAAGATTGTCCAGAGAAGTTGTGGCTGCCCCATCCCTGGAAGAGTTCAAGGCCAGGCTGGATGGGGCTTTGAGCAACCTCTTCTTGTGGAAGGTGTCACTATCAATGACAGGGGAGCTGAAACTAGATGATCTCTTAGTTCCCTTCCAACCCAAACAATTCTATGACTAGTAACTGACTTTATCCAGCCTCTGATAAGTGGATATTTGGCTCCTGAATATACATATATACTGAATAGATATAGGTATGACATTATTTGCAGCATGTGGTCAGATCTCTGTGTTCCTGGTCCTGCAGCTGAGTTTCTGTAGCTGTGATGGAAATGAATCTCTAAGAAATGGGATGGGGATTCTGCTGCTGCAGATTTTGAGGGGAAAGGGAGAGAGCAGGATTGCTTTGAGCTGTGCTTGCCAAGGATTCTTTACCAGGACAGAGAGAAATTAAGTGACAAAGGATTTTGGTTATCCTTTGCAAAAAAGCAGCAAGATTTCTTCCCTCCTATTCTGTTCTGTGTTTGGGTGAAAATGTAGTGGCAGTTAAATGAGTTTTGCTAAATCTTTCATAAACCATGCTAGCTATGGAAAAGCAGAGGAGTTAAAATAAAGTCCTAGTGTTTTCCCTGCAGACTTGCAGAGACTCCTACAGATACTGAGGTCTGCAGTTGCTCATTTTTGCACTCAGAAATTCCTGCAAGTGGCTCTTTTCAGAGAAATCTAAGAGATCCTGAATTTTCCTCTATTCCATTTGCAGTCATTTTCATCCAAACCAGTTCCATCTGAAGATAATTTTCTTAAATTTTCTCTATCTTTAAGAAAACGTGGATTTTTTTGGATATAGCAGCACTTTTAGCTGCACAGTTCTTTTCACGAAGGAACAGCTAGATATTTTAAAATGAACCACACAAAAAGAAGAAGCAGGCTTTTGGGTGCAGCTATAAATTTCTTAAATATTCCCATTTCCTGGCTATAAGTGGTTTGATAAACTACCCCTGGATGTAAAATCCTGTATGAGAGCAATCCAGGTCTGTGTTTTACAGCGGTTTTGCAAAAATGAAAAACTGAATGTTCTCAAATGCTGTTGTCAGTTATATTGCAGGTGACAAAGCTGCATTTCCAATTTTATGGGTTTCACAGTGGTGCTTGGATTTGGTTTTGTAATTAAATTGTATAACACCTGAAATTTCTGTTATCTTTTAATTATATTAATATCTAAATTCATATTGAAAAGTGCAGCTTGTCAGTCTATACAATACCTTTCATAAAATCGAATTAAACATCTTGAAAAAAAATACAATTCACATTTATCGAGATGAATGACAAAAGAGCTTATCTCTTCTCTCTCTGCTTTTTCTTATTTATTTTCCCAGATGCTTATTTTATCTGCCTTTCAGGTCCCCAGTGCAGTGGATTTTTCCTGTTTAAAATAGGCAAACAAATGTTTTTCCAAATGAGAAATATAAGTATTTGTCTTTTGTGCCATACTCTCCAGAGCTAGTGCTGTGAGGAGGTTGGGCTGTTTTTGTGTTGATCCTGGCAGTGTTGCTGTGTTCAGTAACTGGGCATTTCTGCTATGACTTATGGCAGTTCAGAATATCAAATATTACCCCTAACTTCATTTTCTGTGGAAAAACTGTCACAAAGTGATACAGCTTTTTGTGTGTGTCCTTGTTTAGCCAGGGCTATAATTTTTGCAGCATGTGTTTGGTGTGGGAAGACAATTTAATGGAGACATATTTCCTCCCATTTACAAATCAAACCCTCCCAATAAACAATGAGTCAAATGACAGGGAGCTTAGGGAGATGTCTCATCTCTCATATAATTTTTTGTCTGCTGGGTCATGGGTGATTTGAGGCAGCAGCTACGTTGTCCTATCTCTGTCAGATGGAGCTCAGTGGAATTTTGGCTTGAACATCTCATAGAGTGATATAAAATGAGCATATAAGTGGTTTGTATAAAAAGTATCGTCTACTTTTGCCTTTACCTTTCATTTTTACTGTATTTTCAGTATAATATGAGGCTGTGCTCTCAATGAAGATGCCAAATTTACACTGTTGAATCACTTCATCCTGCAGTCAGACTGTGTACTTGGTATTTGGAGAGGGACAGAATAATGTATCCATATTCAAGATGCTTTTAGCCCTTGGTTTGGGTTTGAAACTCCTGAGTCCTGGGACCAAAGAGCTCTTGTTCATTCTTTGAACTCTCAGCAGGGAGAAGGTGCTGCCACAGAGAGAACTTGGACTCGTGTTTCAGCCAGCTCTGTTCAGGCAATTAAATATCACCATCACTGAGTGAGAGAACAAAATCAAGCAGGGTGTGAATGAACAGGAGTCTGGTTATTGCAATTGTCCCTATTAGGGCTCAGGGTCCCCTGGGGCAGGTTTTGGGTAATGCAAAGCAAAGGGGCAATCTCAGCCTCACTGTGCTCCCACCATCCACAGCTGGGTTCACTGTCCCTTGCTGGCACCTCCAAGGGCTTCAGCAGAGCCCTGCTGAAGTTCCTGCCTCGGGGGAACACTGATGCTCTGGCATTTCTGCATGCTTCTGCTTTCTTCTACAGCTCAGTGTGGAGCTTTGGGCTGTCTCATTCATTCTCTAAAGTGGGTGTTGAGTGCTCTGGGCTCAATCTGTGTGACCTTACCTACCTCCTGTTTTCTTGAGCTCATTTCTTTTCCAGCTTGTCATTTTGTCAATCAGTTTTATACTTGAGTGATAGGAAAATGATATGAAAAGCACAGTCAATGGAGAGAAGGCTGTGCCTTAGGGTCTATTTATATGGCAGTGCACTAACTGAAGCAGGGCCTGTTTGCTCAGGCTTTCAAGTTTTTTGGGGCAGGAACTATTCCTCTGCATAGGCCTGAATTGGTGTTAAGATGGTGGCACTCAAATTTTGACTGGAGTCTTTAAGGAGTTGTCACTCTTGCTAAAATGGAGACACTCTCAAGCACTTAGCAGTTGCTGAGGCTGTTCAGGGAGAGGCAAAATGATTGTGTTTGGCCAACAGCAGCAGCTTTCTGAGAAAGGTTTGTGTGACCAAGGAAAAAGGCATGAAGTGCAACCATGGAGCCAGGAGGTACCCACCAGGGACAAGGTCATCCACAAGAATGACTCTGCTGGGTGATGTTTGCCAGCCTTGTGTGTTTTCTCAGAGTTAAAGAAATTCCCATCCCAGCTTTACATATTCCATTCTGAATTTGTACTTGCAATTCTGACTGTGTAAATATACATCTGACAAAAGCACAAGGAAAATTCTCATAACAGTGGCCCTGAAATAACATGATACTTCCTCAAATTTAGCTCCTTGCTCAATATTGACTCATCTATCTCACAACACACAGTATACAGGGGTGTTGACACATCAACCAGCTTGGCAGAGTTCCATGTTATAGCTCAATTTTATATTTCTACCTGGCCTAGTGTTTGATGCCTACTATGCTTGAATAATTTACAATAATTTTGTTATGTTGTCTGATGTCTTAGGACTGATTTGTGTGACATGTTGAGAACATTTAAAACTGCTGACCACCTGGAATGGAGTCTCCCAACAGATAAGACTTGGAGTTATTCCTTGATTTCTCAGCCTGTAGATGGTTTTGGTGGTTTGGACATGTGGATGGTTTTTGTTCTGCAGCATTATTTGAGATGGAGAGGAGTATTTAAGAAAAGGCTGAGATTTTCAGGTGATGTTATTCCAACAGCTCAGGTTATTTTAAAAAAACAAAACCCAATAAAAAATGCAAAAGGAGACTACAATGCTTTGTTAGACCTTAAATGAAGAAATAATTACAAAATCAAGATAAACCCAGTCATGGAAATACTTGTGAAAAATGTGTATCATTAATCCTGTCCACATAATGACCTTGTGCCCTACCAACTAGGGAAAAAAATGCTTCAACTTGTTGCTTTGATATCAGAAAATGTGACACTTGTTCATCATTTTCTTTAACTGAATTAAGCCAGTATTGACTGAGTGGTTTGCAAGAAATAATGAGAGCTGGACACCATCTGGGATGCCTAAACCAGGATCAGGTTATCAGATATTCAGAAATGCCAGTGTGGTCATTTGTGAAGGTGTTTGCCATGTCCAAAAGTTAACACAATCATTTGGAAAGCTTGTTTGGAAAGATGCTCCAGAGGCAAAGTTGGTGTTCCCTGGCCCAGGACAATCAGTACCTGGGTAGAGCTCTTTGTGGAAGGGTCTTTGCCTCCTTATAAAATCAAATGAGGGGGACAGTGGCACATCATACTGATAAGTGAGGCCGCACATAAGAAGTCTTTATCAGCAGTATTGGGAAATAATTTTGGGGCTCTGAATTACAATGTTTCGGTGACTGGGAATTTTAGGGACTGTAGTGCCTGTACTGGAGGCTGCTTTTCAGACAGTCCTTGTCTGTAGCTGGCCCTCAGCTGTATTTTGGTTTCAGGAGCTGGTCTGCAGGGATTCAGGGGCAGACACTGCTACCTGTTGCTGCTGCTGCTCTGGTCTCTTTTTTAGGACCTGCACGTAGCTTTGAAGCAGCCATATGAAGACATCACCATTCTGGTCTCATCCTGATTTGAGACACTGCAGAAGAAAATTAAATAAGGAGATAATATGAAAACTGCTTTACAAAGTATACCACTAGTATTTTGAAGGCAAAGCAATGCAGATAAAATACATGGAGCAGTTCCAAATCCATTAGCAGCGGATGTGCTTAGAAACCCCATGCCTATTATGGAAATTTGTGGGCAGGTGTCCATAAATTGATAAAAATGCATTCTCTAAGCAATGCTTATGAAACTGAGGCTGGAATAGTAATGGGGAAGCCATGCAAGGCATCAGCAATAACTACTCTGCATAGCTATACACAAAGAGAAAAAATACAAAGCTGGTAAAATCAGAATTAATGGCAGTCTAGCTTTACAAGGAGAAGTGAATTTCTAATAAATAGAAAAATTAAATCTGTTTATGCAGAAATTGGAAAATAAAAAAAAAATCATGGGGTATAATCAGAGACTTGGTCTGAATCACACCAAAGTAAAAAGCATTTAAAAGGTATGGGTGTCTTTGCCTTATCAAGCCTGTGCTATAGAAAAAGGTCTAAACAAATAAAGAAGCATGTGATGTTATAGATACAGTAACTACCTGGTCTTGCAGAAGGGGAGAAGGTATACAAATAATTCTATGGACAATGTTAGCTTTAAAGTAATTTACTTGTAGAAAATTAGGTTCAGGATCAACAGAGGACAGTAACATGATAAATTTTGGAAAGGGGAATGGAATATTACTGTGGGTAATGCTGTATGAGGTTTTAAAGCACAGAACACATCCTCATGCATATGACCAAGCCACTGAGGCTTGAAAGCTTGCCTAGAGGTGGGATTTGAGTTATGGACACTGCTGACAAAATTCTGTATAAAGTTGTTTCTGTTGAAGTGAAAAAAATAAACCCAAAACAGACATCTGCTGACATATGGGCATGAAAATGTCACCTGCAGGATTTGAAATTCAATTTAAATGAATAAGCTTGTAGTGGATTAAATAAACCAACAGAGCATATCTGTATGAAATACTAAGAAGTGCATATATTAAAAATTTTTTCGTTGCCTTTTCTAATGCAGCATATCTGAGGAAGGAAGCAAACCAACGTTACCGTGTTTTTAATTATTGTTGTGAACACACAATTGTTTGAATGGTTTATACAGAATTGTTTCATAGAGGGAACCCAAAACATCTATAACTGAGTTGCAGGGAAAACTGTTAAGTATATAAATGAGGAGAATTTAATTTGATTCACATGGACAAAATAAATTCCAGTCTCTTCATATATATATATATATAAAAGTGAGAAAGGGATGCACGTGAAGTAGAGAAGTATCTTTGTATGTTACCTTCAGGAGAAAGTGCTCAATTAAAGGATTGGGGAATCCAGGTACAATCCTTTTTAAGCTGATTTCAGGTTTGTTTTGTAAGACTAAGCGAAGGGCTTGGCTGAAGCTTTGCCTGTGGAGCAGGTGGGTAAGGTGTCAGTGATCACACTGCAGGACAGTCTGGTGTGTATTTGTGTGGGCTCCTTTCTACTTGATACCCGAATCAAACAATGCAGAGCTCTTGGTAAGTGCCAGCTAATATGGTGTGGGGACCTTGTTGGTAGAAGATGGGTGGCATGAGGTTTTGAGCTTGAGGGGGGGTATTGAACAGGAGCTACTCCCTTCATGGTGTTAGTTATTAGCTATGTCTTCCATGCTGTTGAGTATAATCTCAGTACCACACAACAGGGAAGGACTTTTGGGTCTTTTATTCCATCCTCTTTACTGGGCCATGTCTGGAAATGTTAAATCTGAACCTGACAGGAGAACTCAGGGGTTTCCCTTGCTGGATGTTCTCACCTGAATGAGCTCTCTAGAATGTGTTAGGTCAGCTAAGTCTCAAAATGTTTCTTTACTTCCACTGACAAAGGGGTTCTAGGTGACTCTTTCACACATTAGCATTTAGTCTGCAGACATGTGGAGTTAGGAGGGATGAATCTCACCTGTGTCATCCACATCAGGTGGATTGTGACCTAGAAAACTGTGTGACTTCCAGCACAACTCCCTTCTGAGAGGAAAGAGGAAATAGCAGAAGTAAGAAGTTTGACAACAGGTTCAAGTTTCTCCTTTAATGTTAGAGTTGGCTAGCATTGTTGACTGTCTTGGCTTTGCAGCTGTTTTATTAGGTTTGTGGGTTAGAGAGGAAATGGATTTTTTTAGGATGGGGTAAGATGATAAATGAAGTAAAATGAAAGAGAGCTTCCTCCTCAGCTGCTGCAGACTAAGAAAATCAATCTCTGAGGGGGTTTGGCCCCCTTATTAGGGTTTTTCAGGAGTATGCCCTGCCTCCATTTCCTAGCAGACATTCCTCTTGCTGCTGTCTCTGTTAACTAATTCAGAGAAAAGCAGGGAAGGCTTGGATCTCCATGAGACCTCGTGCCTGGGCAACTTCCAGCACAAGCTGTTTCAGGAGAGGATGTCACAGGCCTACACTTTGTCCTGGCTGTGGTTGGCCAGGGATGGGCTGCAGCCTCCCTGGTGTGCTCCAGACTTCACACCAGCTTTGGTTAGGCAGCATAAAATTTTATCTGTGTGCCTCAGGGAATTTCTGTTCTGAAAGCAGAGAGAAAGAGGCCATCAAACTTTTATGGCAGGTTGTAGTTAATTTACATGAAAACTCTTCTTCCACTTCAGAGCATGGAAAATGTTTTTATAGTAGTTATGCATCATGTCTATTGCAATTCTTCTGCATCAATAATCGTCTTTTCAGGACTGAATTTATTAATGAAAACTCAGCAAATTTTTCCATGAAGCATGAACTGCTAGAGAAGCTGAAGATGATGATCTACTAATTGTGAATTTAAAAAAAAAAAATTCTTTAAAAACTGACTGTAATTGTGAACCTTGTACTGGAGCTTCTTTACCCTTAGTTTCTTCTGGTATCTCAGTGTTACATGGTCAGGTGCTAAGGAGCAGCAGCTGAATGGCTTCATCTGTTTCCTACTGTAATGATGTGTCTTATGCAAAACATTTCTTCAATGATAAACTGTGAACAAATGTTTCCTGCTCATCTTTGCCATTCCACTAATGACTTTAGAGGCCCTAATGTGTCCCACTGATTTGCCTTTTTCAAGCATCAGTGTCCAGGCTGTAACTTGTCTGGAAAGCACCCCATGCCCTTGGTGACCTCAGTCACTCTGTCCCCTGACAGGTTCTCTTGTCTTCTTTAGGGAAAACTACACAGAATGTTAGACTGAAGAGTGTAAAACTAGGTGTTTAGAGTGGCATAATCCTTTTTTCTCACAAAATTAAGAAATGATGGATGCTTCATCCACAAAAGGGACTCTTGGACTTGGCCACTGCATAAATAAAATATAATTAAATCCCTGAGTGAATATTCTCAACAAACCTCTTTATTTTTCTTTCTTTCTGAAGTGTATAAGAAACTCAGCCAGCTTGGCATCTGCCTGGGTGAGGCTCTTTTCCTCATTGCCTGTTTTCCCATTTCTGTCCATCAATGTGCTTTACCCAGACCTATTCTCCTCAGCATTTTAATGCACTACACTGCATTACCCAAACCCTCCCTTGCAGATATAAAGGCACTGTTCAAACTAATTATGATAACCATACAATGAGAACCAGCCACACCCTGTGGCTGCTCTCAGCTAAACTCTCAGAAGTTTGGGATATCAGTGGGCAAACATTTCTGAGTCACAGTGGTTCTGGATGACAGCTGCCTGGGAAGCAGTAAAGTGCCCAGGCTTATGTAATCCCTCAGCCAGGGAGGTCTCTCCAAAGAGCAGTGCATTGCTGAAGTTGGGTCCAGACAGACCTGCTTTCATCTTTCCCCCCACAGCTGGGACTTTTTCCACGTTTAATCATCAGGTAGCTCTTGGGAAAAAAAAAGGTAATGTGTTCTTCTTGAGTTATTAGTGTCAATTAATACCAACCCAAATCCCACTGTCTGAGGACAGCAGAAGCCCCACTGTGGATTTCCAATGGTGTCAGCCATTATTTCTCATTGGAAACACTGTGCTATAAGATATCCTGCTATTTCTGTGAGGATGTATTATCCCAAAGATATCAGCAGACCAAAAGCCTGGTATTGACACAATTTTTTTCTTCCCTTCCTTCCTGCAGACAACAGACCTTCACTACAGTCACTGCTTTTCAGGTCACAGTTATGTTTGCAGCCTCCTCTGCCCCAGTGGTGTTCAAGAGGATCAGACAGACCTCGCTGGACTCCTGCATGACCTCCCCCAGGCCACTGAAGTGTGCCTCATTTCACTTCCATTTATTTAATTTCCAAACTTAAGGAAAACAAATTAAATTACTGTCCTAGTAGTTCAGCACATGTTTCTACACAGAAATGAATGCAGTTGAATTTTTCCACTTTAAGTATTAATTCAGAGTAACTCCCCCTGTGCCTCCTGTGCAGTAGAGCCATCAGGGGTCTCCCACAGAGCCAAGAGACTGGCATCTTTCAGGGAATTAGAGAGATAAAAACACCTAGGGTGAGGTTAATGTCACTTAACCTCATAAAGCTGAGCAGTGAGGCACAGCTCTCCGGGCCTCTCTGGCCAGACACATTAGAAAACCCCCTGGAGTGCTGAATTGAGGACAGCTGATACCTGATGGATGTCTGTCAACATGGGAGATGATTCTCTCACCTTAAGACAGGCCAGTATCCAAAATGTGAAGGAAACTGCATCAATTCTGTAAGGTAATGATCAGTGGCAGCTATAATATCCACTGAACTAAGTGGGCCCCAGAAAAATGCCTGAAATAATTATGAAGTGAAAAGCTCTGCACCATGAAACACAAACTTTCTTGAATGTGGGAGCTGGACTGATTGATATCACCCAGAATAGCTTGGAATGACTTTCAAAAAAATTGAATTACTGTATTTTCTTTTCATCTCATTAATTTTTCAAAATTGAGCCCTGCAGCATTACCTACCAAAAACTAGTGGGTCACACTCAGTCCTCATAAAGTGCTGTACCACAAGCCAAACTGGAGCTGTATAAACACAGGCATTTTGTACCATTAGAGATGCCAGGGAGACCACCCACCCACAAGGGTTGGTAAGTACAACAGGATCCATGACACCTATTTCTGGAGGAGTGAAGGGAGAGCAAACAGATTCCTGAAGAATCACAGATGGCACTGGATGCCCCTGTTGAGCTGCACTGCTTCCTTTTCAGAGTCCTCTCCTGTTTCCAATTGCTGTCCTGAGGAGCATTCACCTAAACATACCTAGAGCCTTCCTCAGAAAGCTGCTAGAACTACTTTGTCAAGATAAACATATAATTGGGTAAAGAAATGAAGAAACTGCTCACCTGACACCTTCACAGGCCACACAAGGGAACGTGTGAGTGGAGAAAAAGTGCTTAAGGTTGTGGTTTCATCAGGATCTGAGCCACCCTGATGGATCTATCTTCCCTGCTGTCCTTTCTCCTGTTCCCAACTGCATAATGGTCATCCCTCCTTTCCTCCTGGCTCCAGACTCTCTGATTCCTCCTAGAAGACAGTTCCAAATTGTCCACTCCTTTCTGGTGGATAACATGTCTCAGAGGAGTGTTGCTATAGCTGGCATAACATACGCTTCAGAAAGACGGTTGAGAGCAAAAAGGGGACTGGTAAATGGGAATAATGCCCTGATCCCTTCTCAGCTGCTGTTAAATTGACTCAGATTGCCATATGAGAACCCATCAATGATAAATGTCTTTACTACAGGGTATGAACTTGTCCCTGTGAGTTTTTCTCAGCACTCAGAGCATCTGTATGAGTAGCCAATGCTAAAACAGCCATAAGCCCTAAAAATCAACTAAGAAAATACTAACTAGTGTTAAAACCCTTTACTGTTTCCCTCTATCATAATCTGTTTTTAACTAAGATAGAGAGCATTTCCTGTTTGGAGAGACCTGAATTAACCATCATGTTGTAAGACATTCTTCTTTCCAACTAGTCAGGCTTTTCTTTTCTTCCTCATCTACTCCTTAATATCAGTCTTTGGCAACACTTAGACATGAATTGCCAAGCTACTGCATTGAGTAGCAAAATGAATGCCTATGCAATAGACTGCTCAGTGAGACATGTCCTGTCTTTTTGTGCTAATTTTATTAATTACAGCAGTTTCTTTATTCTTTATTCATTTCATGCATTTTTTTAATGCATGGAAGATGTTTACTTTTGCAGAACTGTGGAGAACACTGTATGTTTTTATAGGAGACATGAAGTGATGAACTAGTTAATACCCCGTGTATTTGGTCAGCAGGTAGATGTTTAGTTAGCTTAAATAGGTTAAGCAAGACATTGCCTAAACCATCCCTGTGCTTTGTCCCAAAGTCTACACTTGTATCATTTCAAGGACTAATGGAAATATTGCCTTGGTTGTACTGCTGTGAGACTGTAGAGCATCATTTGCCATATGAATAATTTTAAAATGTTATAGGATGTCTGCAAATGCCCCAGGGAAATAAGAAACTAGAATGATTCCCATATAGCAGCTGCATAAGCTGTAATTCAGAGAAGATGTATGACCAACATCTCAGCAGGGAGTAGATTTTATCTTCAACTCACGCTGTAAATCCTGATACACCTGCACACACCATATCCAGTGTCAGAATATAGGATCATAGGATGGGCTCACAGCAGAACTGAGCAAGGGCCCTTGGGTGGACTCCAGTTCAACCTCCTGCTCAGAGGAGAGTGATCCATGAGTGCAGACCAGGTTGCTCAGGGCTTAGTCTAACCAAGTTCTAATGCTGAACTGTCCTCATAATTGAGATTTTTTTTTTTTAATATCTGGAACATACAGGAACCAATAACTCTGAATCCTGGGAGGATCTAAACTAAACAAAACTTTTCTTGTGCCTATCCACTCAGCCAGTCTCTGATATCTAGGCCAAACTCCCAAGATTCTGTTGATTTTGTTGAGATGTTTGTACACTGAAAAGTCTGGACTGGTAAATCTGGAGAGAGGGTCTATGCACAAGGAGAAGGAGCAGAAGTTGTGCTAGTGCAGCAAATACCTGGACCACATGAAGCCCTGTGAAAGGATATATACCTCATAACCCAAAAAACCTCAGCATACCCCATTTTGGCATCATTGCACCCCAGAACATCAGGCTATTGTGCCTCTGGAGCTGTTCTAGGAGCCAAAACACTGGCTGAGCCCTGAACTGATCCCACCCAACTGCAGCAGCATGGAAGGAGGAGGAAAAAATGTCTCTGTAAAGGAGAACTATGAGCCAAAACCACAAATTTTGCTAGGCTTCAGTAAGCAGCTAACTACACTTGAACACTTCAGTGTTTGGGAAACCTTATCTGCAATAACCTTCATGAATACAATTAAGTGTTTGAACAGCCTCACCCTGCTGTGGCGGATCTCGGTGGGTTAATCATAAACACAGGCAGAATCCCTATGGCAGCCAAAGGAAGAAGACTGGAGTGTCTGGCATGTGTGGGATGAGCTGCTGAAGGCCAGCTTGACACCAGACAACAGGAAGGTGTAGGAGATGGAGGAAAAAAAGTCCAGGTAATGTCTCTTCTTCTTTTTCTTCTTTTTTTTTTTTTTCTTGGCAATGAAAATGTAAGACATCTGCAGTTAGAAAAAATAAGGTTTTGGGATACCTAGAGACCTAGAATTTCAACATTATTGTGCTTGCATAAAGATTTCACTTATGTTAGCAAGTTTTGTATTATTGCTTTTTCGGTTTGAAAGTCTTCAAGGGAAGGACATGAATTCTTTTGAACTACAAATGGGAGGAGATAAATGTCTCTGGCAAACATATTTTCTTGCATCTTTAGGTCTTTTCTTTCTTGTCCACTGTTTTCTAGAATTTTAGGATCACTCTGGCTCACACCTGGTGTGCATTGACCCAGCAGTGCAAGTTAAGAGAGCAGAAATCCCTTGAAGCACCCTGGTCCAGGGCTGTGGGCCTTAAACTTATAAGAGTGGTTTCTGTGCCTGCATCAGTTGGCTGAATGTAATTGGTATCTCTCCCTGTAATTTTGTGATTCTGCACTGAAGAAGTGCTTATAAACAGCATTGCTGTGTTTCATGGGTAGATATACAGGTAGATACATACATGCATCAGTTTATCCATTGAGAACATCTTTTGTTTTCAATAGGATGCACCTAAAGGCAAAATATGACACTTAAATCTTTTAATGCTCAGGTGCAGCAGATGGAAATAATCTCAATTTCCTGAAATTGATCCAATTCATGAGATGGGTATTAGTTTTAGTTTTTGAAGTGCTTGTTATTCATAAAGAAAGGTTACTGGCTTTTTGATGAAAGAGAATAGAGGAATGCGTGGGGGAGTGTGGTGTTTTTGTCTTTGAACATATACACATATATATGTATACATATATTCATATATCTATGTTTATTTATATGTTTCTGTATTTCTGCTAACAATAAGATTAAATAAGATATCCTGCTTGTAGCATTTATTTTTGTTTCTACCTTCTTTTGCAGTACAGCTGAATGTAGATCTAGAAAACAAATTTTGTCTTGGCTGTAGGAGAACAAACTCAGAATTTTTCATGGATTTTGTAGCACCTCTACAGACTCAGAGATATGGAACTGAGACCAAAGCTTGGCCAAAGTTCTTAGAGAATTTGCTTTAAAATTTTATATAATTTATATAAATAGTAAATAAATGATAATGATTAAATAAATTTAACATAGTAAAAATTTTAATTTGTGCTTCACCCTAAATTCTAGAACAATTGCACAAGTTTTTTTTTGTGTATAAAGAGAAAATCATATTTTGCTTTAATGGTTTGCTTCCTTCATTGAAACAATCTAAAAATATCTACCTAAAACTAAACTAGCATTATCTCTGGTAAGATTTATATAAATTTTTCAATTTCTTCTGCTGAAATGTATTTGTTCTGCTGATATATATATATATATATATATATGTGTCTTTGAAGTCCAAGTCATATTATGTGGGACTGATCCAGTAGACAAGGGATATCTCCATCAGAGAAAGAAGAATTTCTAGTTATTATCACACAGATAATTCTGCATTACTTTGGAATACCTTGAAAGTTAACAAAAGTTTTTTTTTAGAAGAGCTTGTCACAGAAGGCAAGAGGAAGCTGGGTGGATTATTTGGATTAATTTTAGGTATTTGGTTGTATCCAGGCTGTTTGATGTCCTTGAGGGAGGTATTCCTCCTGGAAACAATTCACATGACACCACACAAGCCTTGTGGATAAATGCTCTCTGGAGAGCCTGTCTGTCTCCACAGGTCTTCTAGGAGGATCCTGCCTGCTCATATGCAGTGGCTCCCTCCCTCAATCCCAGCAGTGGTGAACATAGTGGGGACCTTTATTTCAAGTCTGGAGCTTTATTCCTGTTCACTACAGATCAGCAGCTCTGTTAGGGACTGCAGCACAAGCAAAAGCAAAGCAGTTGTGCTAGGGATGAAAAGTTTGTGAAATAGTGGATATGGAAAATTACTTCAGGAAAATTGCTTTCCTCTTTGAGTCATACAAATACTCTTAGCAAGTTTGCAGATGACACAAAATTGCAGCTGATTCACTTGAGGGAAGGGATGTCATCCAGAGGGGCAGGCTTGAGCAGTGAGTCTATGTGAACTTCATCAAGTTCAATAAGGACAAGTGCAAGGTCCTGTACCTGGGCTGGGGCAATCCCCAAAATCAGAATGGCAGAATGAGTGGGTTGAGAGCAGCCCTCAAAGAAAAGGAGAAGAAAGACTTAGGGATCCTGGTTGGTGAAATATTGGACATGGGGATCCTGGTTGGTGAAATATTGGACGTGATCTGACAACGTGCACTTGCAGTCCAGAAAGCCAAGCATGTCCTGGGCTGCATCAAAAGAAACCAGCAGTGATTCTTCCCCTCTGCTCTACTCTTGTGAGAGCCCACCTGCAGACCCCTGCCCCCATTGTGTCCAGCTCTGAGGTCTTCAACATAAGAAAGACTCTTGGAGTGGGTCCAGAGGAGACCATGACAATCAGGGGGGGCTGGAGCACCTCTCCTGTGAAGAAAAATGGAGAGAGTTGAGATTATTCAGCCTAGAGAAGAGAAAGGTCAAGGGAGACCTTACTGCAGCCTCTCAATATACAGGGGACACTTAGAGAATAACAGGAAAGGCTTTTTACCAGGGCCTGTAGTGACAGGACAAGAGGTATTGTTTTAAACTGGAAGTCAGTAGGTTTAAATTGGACATAAGGAAGAATTCTTTTGATGAGGATATTGAGACACTGGGGCAGGTTGTTCAGAAGAGTTGTAGATACTCCAACCTGTGAAGTGCTCAAGACCAGGATGGATAGGACTTGGAGCAGCCTGGTCTAGTGAAAAGTGTTCCTGTCTGTGGTGGAGGGGTTTGAGCTTAATAAATTTCAAAGGTCCCTTTCAACCCAAACCAATCTACTATTCTGTGATTCTGTGAATAGAAGATTAGTCATTCCTCTGTATGTTTATATACAAAGGGGCATATTAGTAATTCCTCAAGCAATTTTTCTTCATGTAATAATCTGTATCTTATTTCATGTTTATTTGTTTTTCTTCTTTATTAAATAGTTTTGGTAAAATATGAATTAAATTTGAGTCAGACCTAATTTCTCACAAGAGGTCCAATTTTTATGTGGAGACATGCTCCTTGCCTGGACTGCACAGACAGGTAGTTATGATTAGCCATTTCTATCTCTGACACTAACAAGGCTTCTGGAAATTGCAGTTACTTGGCTGCTTCCAAACATTTTGAGAAATACTGCAATAACCAAAAGAACTTGTTTTAACCAAATGTGCTTATTGTTGACAAAATGTGAATCATATCCCCAAACAGCAAACTCCTTTGAGTTCCACCCTGTGAAGGGAGGATGCTCTCAAGGACATTGATGAGACACAAGTAATGAGACATAAAGATGTTACTGTCAGCATTAACAGTGTTCCAGACATTTTATACAGCTTTTGTTTGAGCAGCTTCCCTCTAGCAGCAGTGAAACAAAGGAGCAATATAGATAAACACTGTTGTATTGATGGCTGTGGTAAAAGCTGAGAGAGATTATATTTGTCCAAAACTTTCAGGCCCTTTCCTTTGAAAGATAAAACTGTCTTTGAATTAAGGTGTGATTTTGTGGAAAATCTGGACTAGTCACATATCTTCTTTTTACAAATTTGGATTTTCTGGTAGCAAATGGAAACTGGGTTGCTGCAGCACCAGACAGAACTGATTTCCAGTCCAGTTTAAAGGCATTTTGCAGCATCAGTGTAAAGCACATCGTTCTGGTTTCAGCTAGGATACAGTTAATTTTTTTCCTAGTAGCTGGTACTGTGCTGTAGGATTGGAATTTAGGATTGAGAATAATCTTGGTAACACACTGGTGTTTTGGTTGTTCCTGAGCAGTTCTTAAACTCTGTCAAGGACTTTTCAGCTTCTCACACTGCCCTGCCAGTGAGGAGTCTGGGAATGCACAAAATGTGAGTGAACACAGCTGGGACAGCTGACCCNTTTCCCCTTCATTTTGTCCTATTAAATTCTTTATCTCAATGAAAGAGTTTTCCCTTTTTTACCCCTATTCTTTCCCCCACTCCACTGAGGGGTAGTGAGTGAATGGCTGTGGTCTTTAGCTGCCTGCCAGGTTAACCCAGAACACAAGTGCAGAGTGGTGCTGATCAGCTGTCCCAGAGGGTCCCTTGGTGCTGAGTGGCAGCAGCCCTGTGTCCTGCTCATAGCTTTTGGAGGCTCCCTGAGATTTGGCTCAGGCAATTTTCCTCACCCTCTACAAGTAATTGTTCAAGGTATTATTATTTTTCTCTTTCTCTTATGACTGGTTCAGGGCTGGAGAATAAAGGAGCTTATTTGTTCTGGCAGGGTACAGGCTATCCATAGTNAGTCTGGGAATGAACAAAATGTGAGTGAACACAGCTGGGACAGCTGACCCCGTCTGGTCCAAGGGATATTCCAAACCATGTGGCAACATGCTGAACAATAAACTGGGGGAATTGACTGCAGGTGGTGACCTGCTGCTCGGGCACTGGCTGGGCATCAGTCTGTGGGTGGTGAGCAAACTGCATTGTGCATAATTTTTTTATTATTATTATTATTATTATTATTATTATTATTATTATTATTATTATTATTATTATTATTATTATTATTANCCCTGTGTCCTGCTCATAGCTTTTGGAGGCTCCCTGAGATTTGGCTCAGGCAATTTTCCTCACCCTCTACAAGTAATTGTTCAAGGTATTATTATTTTTCTCTTTCTCTTATGACTGGTTCAGGGCTGGAGAATAAAGGAGCTTATTTGTTCTGGCAGGGTACAGGCTATCCATAGTGAAAATCAAGTCACCTTGCAATGATTGCTGTCTAGACCAGAACACAATTACTGCAGCAGCTATTCCATAAAATAGTCCCTTTAAACTTGATATCTGTAGAAATGCTGAAGGCAGCATCCACTCTTCTGGTTTTCAAAAGATATATCTGTTATGAAGATAAACCTCTAAAATCATACTATGAAGATTAATTTGAAAGTTTTGCAGAACAAGAGATTATTCTGGAATACGTGACTGGTAAGCTCTAGCATGTCACAGCCCCATTGAGCCAGAAATAAGAGTCCTTTACACTTTAAGATAAGTGGAATATTCACTGTATTTCAAGAAATGTCAGAATCACAAGCTGCTTGTCTCTTCATCTAGGAGCATCTTTTACATTGGTCAATGATGGTCTTTTCACTTATTTGGACTGGGACTAAATTAGGGACAATAAAAAAGATTTATAATGGAAGAGCAGATCTAAAAAGGAAAGAGACCTAATGTTGGCAGTGTGGGATCACAGGGACATAGGAAGTGAAAAAGTGTTGTCAGTCTGTGGGCAATGAAAAAATCATAACTTTTATGTCATATATAGGTATTTGTAAATACATATGTATTTACAAATATGTAAATGTATGTGCAACTGTATTATGTGATCAAGAATAGTCAGTAGCTTTTGGTAAAAGTCTGGGAGGACAATGTACATTCCTTATCCTCCACAATTGCCCACCAGGACCCTTACTACTGGATGTCTGTACTTGTCTTGGTAAAGTGAGCTACAACCTTTCTGAGGCTGGAATAAAAAAGCAGCTCTGTGCCAGGTGTAGTGACTTCTGAGCTTCTTTGTGCTCACAGCTTCTTGTTTATGGAAACCAACCTGCTTGTCCTCATGAGCTATATTTGAACTTTATTTCTACTTGGTAGAGAATCTCACTCTGTGTGTGGGATAAACTGAGATGCTGAGCATTTCCCGCAGCAAACAGTCCTGGTTTTGTTTCTGTGTCAGAAAGGATTTGTTTGGGATTAATACTTCCCTGCCAGTCAATGGTTATGTTCCAGTGCAAACAATCTACTGATAAAACAGAAGCATCTTTGCAAATGTCACTGCTTAAGTGACATTCACAGTATATTTTATGTCATCACTGGAGGATGATGACCCAGCCAGCAGCCTTGGGGCTGTATTGGTGGGCTGTGTTTTTTGGTCATGTGTCCTGGTAGCTGTACTGGGCAGAAGGCAGAGCCTTTTATCCTCATCAGAGCATATGAGATCTCACAGCACTGCTGTTGGCACTGACAGGGTTTGGTACAAAACAGGGCAGCCCTAAGTATGTTTCATATCCATGGCCCAGGCAGCCTTCTATAACCAGGAAGGGAGGGAGAGGAATTAAACCACTGTGATTTAACTCATGCCTTGACAAGAGCCTAATCTCTGATTTGGGATTGACATCCAAAGCCTACATAATATTTTGGACCAAGTGCATCCAGATGGGATTTATAATTCCTCTCTTTTTCTAGCTCTGCAATAATTTGCTGAAAAATCTTGCTAATGGACTTTGGAAAGTCTAAGACTAAATATATTGTGAGTACTGTAAAATAATAAGCCCCTTGGGGAGCTGTAGATTTCACAGCTGAACTGCAAAGCTTGGGCTGAATACTGAGATCTGGCATGGCCTGGGAAGGGTTGAACCATTGCCTGTGAGAAATGGCTCAGCAAGGGGTGCTCGTCTGCCTGGCTTCACAGAATGAGGCTTAGTCAGGAACAGTTCCTGCCCCAGGCTTGTTTTAAGACTCACAGGGCACTTAGTCAGGGACCATCACTGACTAAGGCAGATTACAGACCCCTCCTGGCTGCCCTGGCAGTGAGAATGAGTGCTCTGTGGCTTGGTGGCTGAGCAGGTTTCTTTCTGCAGGCCAGCACAGCCCTAGGTCTGTCTCTGATGCTCCATTGCTTCTGCAGATACAACAGCTTTTGTGACTGCAGAGGGAGAACCAAAGGCATCAGGAGGTCAGAGGCACTTTGTGCTGCCTGAGCCACGCTGCAGCACCTGCTGTACAAGCAGGGAGGTGGAAGGGGAAGCAGGGGCACAGAGACCTGCCAGCAGCTCCTCACCTGCCTTGAGCAAAGCTGAGATTACAATTAAGGGCTCTTGAGTACCACTCCCTCCACCATTTTGTATGTTTTTATCTCCCTGAAATAAAAATTTTTAGTAAAGCAAGTGCTAAAAGATTGAGTTATGGCACTGAGGTCCCCTTGGGCAGGGTACCAAATATAATACTTCGCTTCCACACGCTCTTATTATACTTCTCAGATTTGAAATATTTTCCTTTACATCAAAGCACCTGTACAATATTCAGAAAGAAACACCCTTGCTGAGGGTAATCCAACAGCATTGTCCCACACCAGCCAGGTCTTGCAGAGATCAGCAGGTTCTGACTTTCTATCCTTGTGTGACCACCTTGCAACCTGCTCCCCAAAGCTATAGGAAGCATTGGGAAAAATGATCTTGCTATGTCCCTGTGCAGCCACTTCCATATCTGCACTTCTCTGGCCCTTGGTCAGCTTTGGAGCATCACTTACAAAAGCCAAATTCTTCTCTTTATACTTGGCTCTATCAAACCTCTTTGTTTATTTTCAGCTGGATCATTGGCTAGATGCTTCTGCATTATTTTTGACATATGTATTCTTCCCTGAAAAATTAGAGAAATCCCATTTATAGGGCTACCCAGTCACTGAGAGAACACACCAATTTGTACCTGCTGAGAGGACAGTATATTAATGTCTTTTTCTAAGCAAGTATGACTTTTTCAAAAGAGGTTTGTTCCAGTGCTTTGAGCACTCCCTGTCAGCAGACAATTTATGCTTCTTGTTTTCTGACTTGCCACAAAATGAAGTTACCACTGTTTATAGCTGTTTGCATTTGGCATCAAGGTACCCAGTTTGGTACCACTTGGAATCCCAGAATGGTTTGGGTTGAAAGAGATCTTTAATGGTCATCTGCTCCCAGAGCCCTGCCATAGGCAGGGACACCTTCCACTCAATCTGGCTGCTCAGGGGCCTGTCCAGGCTGTCCTTGAATGTAGAAATGGGGCATTTACCACTGTTTCAGTGGAACAAATGGCACTAGGTCCCTCAGGGTCTCAAAGGTGATTGAGAACAATATTCTGCACCCATTAGAGAAACTGAACACAAAACATGTGGATCACTAAGTGCCCGGGGTAGCTGGGAGGAACCATGTTGTCCTCAGATGCACCAGCCCATCTCCACAAATTCTATGGTTTTGATCACAGCACTTTTCAAACCACTGAACTCTGATGCTCTTCCCATGGGACAGGTAAATCTTTTAAATCCATTAACTGAAGAGACCACTCAAAGCTACACAACTTTATTGATATGGCAGGAATGAGGCTGGAAACAGACTCTGTATCTTGACTTTCTTCTCATCCCTGGCCTTCCACTGGAGGCTGGACTTAGCCCAGGTCTGGCCTGCTTTTTTATGACAGGAGAGGGGTGAGTCACTTTTTTAACATATTGACTATTGAAAACCTCCCCTTATGTAAGCTTTCTGTTTCTTGACACTCCTAAGTATCCTAATAACTTGGTACTGGGCACAGCCCCCTTGATTTATCAGGCAGCTTAGAGAAACACCCACTCTGCAAATACAAGGGAGTTTCTGTTCAGCCTCAGAGTCATAAAATGAACATGCCAGCACCTTCTGTCCTTCTGTTCCTGTGGCACAGAGCAATCCATCAGGCAGAAGGACTACTGCCCTGTGGTGTTTGGCTGGTGGGTTGAGGCTCACAGCCTTCTTCTTGTTGTTCCTTCTGGGTGAGAGTGGCAGATGCAAAGCTGAACTTTGAGCATGGTGGGAAAAAATGATTTTAACAAATATTGCTGAGGTTGGATTTACTAAGAGAGGGGGGGAAAAGGGGCAAGGCTCAGGAAAGAGTTCCCCCTCAGGCAGTGATCTGTGTTTTGTGCCCTGTGATGGGCAGCTGGTGAAGGCAGGGTTCCTTTAGGGCTCTTTGCTGCTGCTTTCCTGTTTGATCACCACAGCTGGAAACAGACCCTTTTGTTTTCCACCAATTTTAGCAGAGTTCTGTTAATCACCTGCTGACAAAAGTTTCACTTTTGGCTACCATCACCCTGAAATCTGTTGTTCCAACCATGGGGACTGTGTCCCTTACCCAGCACTTACTGTGTGCCACAGCAATTGCCAGGACTATTATGGTGACATTTTTCACTGTCTTTGATTCAATGGCAGGTAAAGACCAGGACCCCACTGTATTTGGTCAGACTATGTTCACAGAAGGTCTCAGAGAGTCTCTGAAAGTCTTTGAGAAGGCCTTGAAGAGTTTTTAGTTTCACTAACAAAGGGTAAGAGGAATGGAATTGTCAGTACTAAGGTGATACAGATAGGAAGAATTGCATGATCTGATTTCACTAATTTAATGCCTAGCTTCTACATGGCACCTTTTCTAGTGAATAGTAATAAATGGAAAGGGTAATTCCTGGAAGAAGACTCCATTGTACCATATGGTCTGCAAACATGGCTTGATTTCAGAGTGTATATAGATACACACATGGAGTTTGCTTCTGCCCTACTTGTTGCACAGCAGCTCTGGAAACACAAACTTCAGAAAACATGGGCTGAAGTTGCACCTGGATTATGGTCCTTCACAGCAACAAGAACAGGAGATACCATCCTCACAGCCTTTCCTTGCTGTCACAGCACTCAGTTATAAAACAGTCTGTGAGATTTCTCGCCAGCCTTGCCAGTCTGCAGGCACATGGACTGAGGAGCAGTGTACATGTTTACATCCACTTAAAAAAGCCCTGTTGGCAGATCAAGGCAGGCATCCCATATGGCCTGAAGGCTGATTTACATCTCTTTACACACTGAATCTTAATGGTTAAATTTCTTAAGTTTGAAAACATTTCCTATAGAAAATGAAGCCAAAGTTACTCTCTACTTTCTCCTTCAACAAAGTGTCTCAAAAAGAGAAAAAAGAAAAGAAAGGAAAAGAAGAGAAGAGAAGAGAAGAGAAGAGAAGAGAAGAGAAGAGAAGAGAAGAGAAGAGAAGAGAAGAGAAGAGAAGAGAAGAGTATTAAGTCAGGGGAGCTGCTGAATGAATGGTCCCCTCAGCTTTTGCCACTCAAATGCCAATTGAGTCCTCAAGGCAGACCCACCATGTCCAGCTGAGCAAAGGGGATGATACTGAATTATTTCAAGTCTCATGGGAAGTTTTGCCGAGTTAGAAAACAAGCTGCTTGAGACCTGGATGGTGTAGGGGGCTTGCAACCTGACAGAGAACCTCTCTGGAGAGGTGAGCAGAGTTTGGTTGCCTGGCAGGATGTTTGTGAACAAAACTCATTATCCACTGGTGTGCACTTGGGAGCCCAGGACTGCCTCTCCCTGACAGCTTTTTCCTGCAGAGCTGCCAGTTCTGCGTACTTGGTTGCAATTTCTAGGATAGGGTAGTGAAAATATTCTGTGCAGGTCATGAATCATTTCTCAATTCAGCCCTGTAAGACAGATTTTTTTTTTAAAATTTTAGCAGACTGTAAGCAGCCCCTCCACTGAAAGGGCTCACTGCTCCTGGTGTTTAGGATTTTATCTAGGAACAGAGTGCTTTAAAACCTCACTTTGGTGAAAATGCTCTGGAATGGATGTGTTGGGTGTCCCAGGGGTCCAGACCACTCTGCTGTCAGCCCAGTCTGCCTGGACTGGGTGTGCTGTTATGTGCTATCATCCATGTTCCAATTCCTTCCTTAGTGTAGCTCATGCTTTTTAATGAGAGTTATTAAGCCTTGTAAGAAAAGCAGATAGGTAAAGCAACAGCAGCTGCCTGTGGCACAGGCACATCATTACTCAAAACAGAGAAAGACAAGGTAGATAAGTTAAGAAAAGAGATTGAAGAGTATCCCCAGTAAAAGCCAGTGCAAGAACTTGGGGCTAATCACAAAATTCAGAAGGATGAAAGAACAAAAGAGCATTAATTTTCTGCTCCAGTAGAGAAAAGAGAATTTTGCATATGCTTTTTAAAGATACAGGAGCATATGTGATATCTGATTTAATTACTATTTCTGCTCTAAGCAGAGCTGTGCTCAATCACTCAAGTCAAGCAAGAGTGTGATGGACGCTGGTGAAGGGCAGAGCAGCTTCTGGGCAGCTAGGCTGGAATCTACTTTAACAGAAGAAGAGCAAATAAGCCTGAACTGCAGAGGCAGCCATCTCCCTAAATTCCACTGAATGCAACAAAAGGATAGAGAATTTTGACCCTGGTTGATCGCTTGGGTTAAGTTGCCTATTGTAGTTTAATTTCTCTGCATTTTTCACCCCAGCAAAATTACTGATACCTCATGTGCCACGGGCACTTGATCACTGTAGGGAACTTAATTATGTATTTTGAGAATAATGAATCCTCCTACAGGGGTTCAAATATTTAATTCCAAAGGTGTCCTTAACGAGATGTTCACCTCACAGGAATATAGTGTCCTCTTGAAAGGCCAGCTCCCATTAGACAAGGTTAAGAACAATGTGAAAACAGCCTTTGAGAAGTACAGAACAAAAGTGGTCTTGTGCATCTGTAATTTGTTCTCAGCAAGGACTGAAATGTGTCCAAGAGGAAATGCCAAGGAAGTAGCTGTATTTACAAGACTGGAAGCAAGAGCTGTGACTAATATGATGGTTTATTAACTAAGAATAACAGATATTAAGCCTTTGAATTGGGGAGTTTGGAGGAGTAGAAGAGGGAACCACGATCCAGAGCCTTGTACATTGAGCTTCAATAGAGAGAAGTTAGGCAAGCTATGGGTAGAAAAAGAAATTATGTCCTTATTAAAAAGAAATGAGTGCAAATACAAGAATACTTAAGATATATACTTTTATATACTTTAGGCCTAGTTTTCCAGAGAGTGGTTGCTAAGACTGTCTGGAATCTAAACTTTTTTGAGGTGTCTTGGTGAGTATGATAAGCCTAGTGGCCTTTTAGTTTGGAGCTGTTGTTCAAGAGCAGTGCATGGCTTCCACAACAGACTGGCTCTTGCAGATCTCTGCAGAGCAAGAGGAGTTAATGTTTACACTGAGATAAATATTTTTTTTTGTTCAGTGTTTACCAGATTGACTAACCAGGCACCACATTTGCTACCAGCAAGAAGCAAACTTAAATGCAAATAGAACAAGAGGACACAGCCTCAAATGTGGCCAGGGGAGGTTTTAGATTTGATATTTCAAAAAAATTATTCACTGGAAGGGTTATCAAGCAATGAAACAGGCTGCCCAGGAAAGTGACTGAGTCACCATCCCTGGAGGTATTTAAAAGACGTGTAGATGTGGCACTCAGGGAAATGGATTAGTGGTGAACCTGGCAGTGTCAGGTTAATGGTTGGATTTGATGGCCTTAGAGGTCTTTTCTAACAGCTCTATAAGCTCAGAAAGCCCATTCACATTGTAAAAGGTAGAGACTGAAGGAAGAACAGCAGGATGGAGCCCTCAACAGTGGCACCACAGGCCCACAGGTATGTCTAATACCCTTAGGAAATTCTTCCAAGGTTTAAATTAAATTCAGCTAATTGTATTTAAAGACTTTTTCTTGAAGGAAAAGAAAATCAACAAGTCCTTTAATGCTTGTTTTAGCTGCTCCTGGGGGGTGTGATTATTATTGCTGGTAAGATCTAGTCTATAATGCCTTGTGCTGTCTTTAATAATTTCTAACTGCAGAAAGTCTAGGGAAGTCCTTCACCGTTCAGTAGGTGAGGGCTCAGGATCCCTGTAGAGGGACTAAAAATTCTAAGAGGTGCAGGAACAAAAGAAAGGACCTCTCTGCATGTAACAACTGTATTCTTTATTTTGTAGGCCTGTTTCGTATTTAGTAGATCTTTTACCCAGCTCTTGTGTATTGACATGAGAGAAGGTGTTAAATATGACCACTAATTTGAATCTGTTCAGGATGTGGCTTCCTTGCTGTCATGACTCATGATGCATAAGGATGCTAAATGTGTCAATAAAAAGTCATTGGTTTTCTGCAGAAGGGACAGGGTTTGGAAGAACTGAGGCTGTGTGTGCCAGGGTAAAGGGCCAGTGTTTGCAGAGATACCATGCTGTAGTGCTGGTGTTTCTGAAGCCTTCTCAGAGTTTGGAGTTTTACATAATTTGTGACAGAACTGTGCACAATGCCAAAGTTCAAATTACAGGCGTTGCTTAGAGTGCATATCAATACACCTGGTATTTCTTTTTCTAGGGAAATATTTTTTTTTTAATTAAAATGCTGAAAAACATGGGAACAACCGTGTCAAATTGTTTTCTACCTCCCAAGAAAGGCCAAAGGTGGATAATTGGAAATACAGTTTTTGAAAAAGGTATGAGCAAAGCCCTCAGCAGTTTCATACACTTAGAAAGTTTATGAGCTGGATGGATATCAGACACTCTGTCCATAAACTCCATAAATGTGCCTGAAATCTCCTTGAATTCTCTAACTCAACGACCTTCTTTGCAGTGTGATTTATGTGTCTTACTGAAGAACACTTCATTTGTTCACACTCTCATTTGTTTTAAACTTCTTGCCTCATAATGTCATTGAGCACTGTGGTTTTGTGGTCTGGGGAGTGGAACTGAGAAATTCCTTCTCTATCCGTCTTTCCATGTCACTCATTATTTTATAGCTCACATCCAAAGAATGCTTCAGGTGTGGTTAAACAATAGAGTAAACCCAGATGTCACTCAAAAGCATTGTGATCACGTGAGACTCTGATAACTGGGAATGAACTCACCTTTCTGCTCAAGTGTGCTCTGAGAATGGATTTGTTTTTTCACTATCAGGCTTTATGCTGGATTAGGTATAATTTTGGCAAAAGGCTGTGCTGTGTTCTTTGATCATTCAGATAGAAACATGATAATGAACCCATACCTCATTCAAATCCATACCAGATGACCCAGCCATGCACAGATTTAGTATTTATGATCAGGAAATGACCAGAACAGGAAAAACATCCTATGAGGTCAGGTCAGATCTCATATCCATCTGGCACTGTTCTTTTCTCTAGCAGTGGCAAAAGGATTGGATATTCAGGGAGAGCACATGAGCCTAGGCACTTTCTGTGGTCCATTCTCGTTGGCATCCAGAACATTTTTATCATGAGTCTGAATGGATACATCCCCATCCAGTCCTTTTAGTATTTTCAGTCTTGTTTCATCAAGTGCATCTCAGTCTAGTGTTGTGTGTTATGTTAGGAAAGCTCTGTTTTCACCCTATTTGCCAGTTTAAATTTATAAAATTTCACCCTATTCCCACTCAGTCATCTCCTCCCCAAATGAAGAGTTCCAGCTGTTTCAGTCTGTCATAAACTGACTTTTCCCACCCTTTATTCTGTGCCTTCTCTAACCCTGTTAGCTTATTTGAGACGTGGAGAACAAAGGTGCAGACAGAATGTGAGATGTTAAACTGATTTATTCTGTGATCTGGAGTAATGACCTCGTGCAGGTTCACCAGTGCTTTAGAGGCAGACTGGCACCCACTCCTTTCTTTCTGACACCCATCCTGACAACACCCAGTCCAGTGTGGATGTTCTTTACTGATGCTGCACACTGAGCTGCTGATTCAGAGACCACCAGGGATAACTCCAGCACCTTCTTCTAGTCTTTGGTTGCCTGTCCAGCACTTCTCAGGCATGCTTCATTACTTTTACCTCACTGCACCACCTGAAAAACACAAGCTATCATGTCTTTCTCAGGCTGAATAGACTCTGCCAGGATGCTCTTTTGATCACACCTCACAGTGTTTTCTCTGCATTGCTGAGTTTGAGGTTCCTTTTGAGATGGGAAGACAAAGCAGCAAGTGGTAGCCAAAATGCAGTAATTTAGTGGCATGGGATGTTCCCTGCCATATTTTTATATAATTTCTTATGCTTTCTAGTGGCTGATTTCAGGTTTTGACTGCTGCAATGCAAGAAACAGAACTTTTACACAGAATTATCTGCAAAGACAGCAGAATTTCTCCTGAATAGCTGTTTTAGAGGCTGTTCTTGAATGTACAGGTCATAACTGACCACTGTATTATCAGCTTGCAATTTTGTTTTTTTAATTGATGAGATATTAATAGTTGAGACAAGACATGTAATGTCACAGTGTCACATAGATATGAAAACCCCCAAGATTCAGAACTGATACCTATGGGTGTGCCACAGCTGTTTTTTAAATTGCAGCGTGTCATACAGGATTCTGTATTCACCTTCTTGAAGAGATGAAGCTTTCCTATTGCAAATCCTTGGACCTGTCAAAACAGCAGGACCAGGGGGAAATCAGGAAAAGTGTAAACAAGTCAAGGCAGCTCGTAAAAGCTCCAAGCTCTGAAAGAACCACAACAGAAAGAATGGATTTGAGGATAAAGGGAGGTTCTTTTCTGAAGCTGGATGAAGGATCTGACAGTAGCAGCCCTGCACTGGGAAACAGAGTAAATGAAATTAATAAATTGGCAAAGTCTTCCCCTAACTTCTATAATTCTGAGAAAGGAAGATATGAAATGAGTACATCAGTAACCACTCATTAAGATTTTTTTGCTTTCCATATACCCAAGATCATAGAATTTATTTTATTCAGCCCTCCTTGATAATTAAATGTAGCGCAATAAATTTCTTCTCTGAAACTTCATTTATTATCACAAATGACATACTGTCTTAATAAAAAAAGGGTTATGAACTAACCAACTGTGCTTATGTGACTGTTTTAGATTTATTAGACTTTTCATTTTGAAGCTGCATCTTTGTATTGTATTTATATTTTATTCTTTAGTAAAAGGGATTAAAGTTATGAGATAATTTCCTTGACTAGTACATATTGTGGAAGTGATAAAATGAGCCAGGAGTCATTCCTACATTTTGGATTTTTTTTTCATTTGAAAAGAAAAGAAGAAACATTTTTATAACTTAGAGAATTATGTTTCTTTTGCTTGTGTTTATTTCATGGAAATTAGAATTACTCATGTGCAGATAATTATTCACCTACTGCAGTACTGTTTGATCTACTGAAAGACTCTTGAAAATGAACTTACCTTGAATAAAGTGTAATTTTAAGGAGTTGAATAAAACTTCCAAGACATTTTAAAAAATGCAAATAACAAAATCCAAAGATAAAAGCTCACCTATCAAATCTTATGTTTGTGTGTAGGAAGGCAGAAGGCTTTTTTCCTCTTTCTTCTGTTTCTGCTTCCTCAGCCAAGGCAGTCACTGTGCCCATGGCTTACAATCTTGAGGCACTGGAGCTGGCTCAGAGCTGAGGTGCTGGGAAATTTGATCATCCCTGAACTAAACAATTTTGATGGTTCCAAAAGGTTTGCTGTGACTGCTGTTTCCAGGGAGGAAGGGACTTGGGGGGGAAAAAGCAGGGCAGCTGCTCCAATATGGACTTTCTGCTGCCAGGAGCACCCTGGCAGCTCACTCAGCCTGTCTGTGTGAGAACTGAATGGTCTTGGGAGATGTGCTGGACAAAACAGGCTTTGTGTCTGTGTCTGTCCTCTGTGTTTCCAGATCTCACTCCCTGGTTTCACTACTCTGTGCCCATTGGGAGTGCAGCTCACACACCTGCACAAGGGAAGGGCATCGCAAGGCTACAAAAATGGAACTTGACGAATATGTAGTGTGTCTGATGTAGCTAAGCCCAAGTCTGAGTTTTTCTTGACCAAGTTCTGGAAAACTGCACAGAGAGGGGACTCTGGAGGACAGAAGGTGCCTCCTTGAGCTACATGTGCCTGTGTTTAGATGGCTCAGCTTATTCTTCCCATTTTATAAGTGATGGAGAAGTGTTTCCTGCCATCCTACAGTGAAGTAGAGTGAAGTAGATAACCTGCACCTTAGAAGTGCCTGTTTGCCTCTGGATGGCTTGTAACCATTCCCACAGCAGGAAGCCAGTTTCCTCTTATACCAACTCTTCAAGCACACAGACCTCTGAACAGATTTTGCTGGAAGAAAATACTAAGTTTAAACAATGTGGAAGAGCTCTGAGGTTCAGTATTAATAAGGTCATTTGAACTCTCATGCTGACAGCTCTGAAGTAGACTTTTTTGCCAACTTTCCTTTAAATTAGACTGCAAATTGCAATTATTGGATATGTAAGAGTACATTATGCTGTGCAAGAGCTGATTATGAAGCCTTTGTGATGATGGGACTGCTTCAATGAAAAGAAAGAGCATGAAAGCTGGATGCTGCCATAGGTGAACCTTGACAAGTGGAGAATGAAATTTGTGTCTTTTTTTCAAGGTATGAAAATTAATTAATGACCCAGTGGACCTGTGGCACTTAAAAAAGGAAATTTTCCTGGTTTAGGGCAAATTTGGGAAAAAACCTGTAGATGGAGTCTCTCTAGAAAACGAATCTGAACTGCCCCTCCCCCAGCTGGTTCGGGACAGAAAAAAATATTTCCTTGGAGGAAAGTGGAAAAAAGTTGTTTATTTAATGGGCAAAGCACTCCCCAGCACAGCAAATGAACAACACTGAACAACAAACCCTCTGTGTGCCCCGCAGAGATGCCAAATTCAGAAAGTCTCTCTTTCATGGGCTGTAGCTTGGCTGACCACTTTCTTGGCTTTCATCTTATGAATGGGGATCATG
>VZTB01003571.1:0-12457 GCA_013397245.1 Thryothorus ludovicianus
AGGTTTGCAGGTCTCATCTGTGCCCTGCCAGAGTCAATATCTCACCCAGGGCTTGCAAAGGCCATGTGGTCCCTTCCTGGTGCTGACCTGGCCGAAGCACTCACGGTGATGGAGTTCAGGTCACGCTGGGGGCCGTGCCAGGATCTCAAGGGGCTCTGCCAGAAGGGCAGCAGCTGCTCTGGCCTCATGGCTGCTCTCTGGCCCCTGCTGTGTTCAATTCCAGCTGTGGGCCCCTCTCTGTGCAGGCTGCAGGGCTGCCTCTGGCCTCGGCCGCATGATCTCCTGCGATGCAGGGACAGCCCCTCGGTAGCTTGTGGCTGCAGCTGTTTATGATAGAGGGGTGTTTCTTTTGAGTGGCTGCACTGGGACTGGGGGCAATGGCTAGGATCTCATCAGCCAGGCTGAGCTCAGCTGTGGCACTGGGGGCCAATGGCCTCCCCTTGCCCTGCCCTGCCATCACTGGGCCTGGCCAGCACCCTGTTACTTCTTCCAAGCCAGAAACCAGAGAGAGCAATTCCCAGCATTTTCATCTTGAAACGTGTGTTCACAAAAGCATATCTAACTTTCCATTCGTTTAATTATGTGTCAGTGTTCAAAATTAGCCACTGACTGGTTTTTTGTCAGGTCTAGGAGAAGTTGACGTGGTTCTAACAGGGAATTAATTCCGTAACTGGTTCTTTTCCTTCCATACCAAAAAATTAATTAATGCAAAACCAGGACACCCACCTGCGTCCCCACAGCATTGAGGTTGGAAATGTGTTTTCTTCTTGGCTGGAGGGGGGGTTGCTGAAATTCAGGCTGGAAGGCATGGGACAGGTGAAGCTTCTGCTGGAGTCACGTTTCTGCCACTGTGGTGTTTCTGGGTAAACTGGGCCTCTGCATTGCCAGGTCCTGCAGGCTTTCCCAGGAAAATGGACCCGAAACCCACTCATGTGGGATTTCTGCCTGTATTTCTTGTGCAGCATCCTGGCAGCATGGAGATGGCTCTCCAGGTGGTCCAACTGCCAGCACCGGGGAGAGGGTTGGTGTTGGCTCATGTATGTTGTGGATCCTGCCTGGTGCCAGCATTAGTCTGGGAAACAAATGATTCTTAAATCACATTGGTCTATTCCCAGTACTGAAGGGAGTCAGACTTTTGTAAGGTTATAATTGATCTGTCTATAGAGCTCATTCTTGGTGTGGGGCCAGCTCTGGCCACAGAGAGCCCCAGAGGGATGGGGACCCTGCTGGAGGATGTGCAAACAAGCCACACTAGCAGGCCATGACAGAGGAGAATAGTTGAGGCAGGGAAGAAAATCACTGGGTCAGGGAAGAAGAAGAGGATAATCAGGGCAAGAGGGAGGAATAGAATAGCTGGGGCAGGGAGGAGGAGGAGGAAGAGGAGGAGGACAATAATCAAGGTGGTTGCAGGGTTAAATAAAAGCTGTCAGTGATTTGAAAAGGGGAAAGAAAGAAAGAAAAAGAAAACCCTCTGAAGAGACACTCTCCTTTCTCACCCGGCTTGTAATCAGCCACCCCCTCTGCCAGCGAGCAGCTGGCGGGCGGGCGGGTGAGGAGGGGGTGGCAAGAGGAGTCCAGCTGCTCCTCGGCCTGGCCTTGGCACCCCGAGAGTCCCCACAGCCCCAGCTCAGCATGGGCTGCACAGCCCCAGGGACATGCCCCTGTCATGGGTCCCTGACAGGCTGGGGGTCTGAGGTCTTGAAGGGCACTGCCAGGGGGAGGTGGGGTGAGGAAAAGGAGGAGGGGGACTTTTCTGAAATGCCAGGGATTCATCTCCCACTCCCCCTGTGCTCACCATTCTGAAAGGAGCTGCTTGAGCTGTCGGCTCTGGATTATATTAATTAGCAGAGAAGTGCTAATTGGCACGCCTGCTCGTGGGGCCGTGCTGCTCATGGGGCTGTGCTGTTTGTGGGGCCGTGCTGTCGGGAGGAACCGGAGATCTGGCAGCTGCTTAGCTTCCCAAAACCCCTTCCTCCAGCCCAAAATAAGCGCATCAAAACCAAGGCTGGGCTGGGGGTCTTCAGCATCTCCTGGAGCCCAGCTGGCTGCTTACCTCTAGGGCCAAACCTGCCTGCCCTGGTACATGGGGCTGGTGTGGTAGAGAAAGCAGCACCATGGTTTTGGGATGGCACCCTCTGCTCCTCACTGGGCCTCCACGCCTGTGGGCCAAGAGGACGAGTCTGACCTGGCCAGGCTGGCAGGTCAGGTCGGTGTGGTGGGGGGCTTTTGGGGTGGGGGGAAAGGGCACATCCCTGCCCATGGCTACTTTGTGTCTTCCAGGAGAGGAAGCTGTGTGCCCACCCCCGGATCGAGATCTACAAGCAGGACCGCATCTACTTCGTGTGTCCCCTTGCCCGCCAAGGGGACTTCTATGTGCCTGAAATGAAAGAGCTGGAGAGGAAGAGCAGGGCTGCTGCAGCTGTGGCCGAGGACGCCCAGACAGACATCACAGGTATCCGTGGCTTGTGTGTGGGCTCCATCTTCAATCGGCGTCAGCCCTCACAGAGGTGGGGTCCTGGTGTCCCCAGCTCTGCTGCCTGAGCAGACAGAGAGGACTGACCTGTGCCTACCTGGTACCCAACCACTGAGTCTCAGCACACCTCTTCCCCTCACCCTGGGCTGATCCCCAAGGATCTGAGATGACATCCCCTGAGATGTCATGCCATGCCTCAGGGAGCACCCAGGAACCCTTGCAGTTTTGGATTAAGCCGCTGGCCCACTGTTGTCAGTGCAGAGCTGGATCTCACAGCTTTTAGTTGCAGCTGGGCTTGTTTTTCTCTTTGTCATATACATCTTCCTTGATCTCATCTTCATCTGTTACATATTGGGATTGCAAAGAGCTTAAATACCAGGTTGCTGTAGCTGGTGGTGGAGTTGCCTGAGAGCATCTGCTCAGCAAGATTTGTTGGAGCCTGGATGTATTCATACAGGAAGGGACCACAATGGCTGTAGGCGCAGAACAGCAGTGCTATAGTAACCCAAAATGCTAGTTGCCTTTAGCAGCCCACATGCTCCCGTGCCTGTGAGATGTAGGATCCGGCTATCAGGCATTCCTGGGCACTGGACAGCACATCCGAGCCAGCTGCTGGCAGGGGCAGCCGCCTCCCCCTGCCCCACAGCTCTCCCACACTTGTGTAATGGGCATGAAAAAACCATGAGGGCTGTGCTCGCCTCCCGGGCAGTTGGGTCATTTGCTTTAACGCATCTTCAGCTTTGGGTCGCTTTAATTCTTAATCACATAAAAGCAAGCCTGGGAATTGCTTTCTGCGAGCTCTGTCCATTTAGCGTTGCAATGAGGAGTCTAACTGGAGCTGTTCCCAGCACTTCCAGGTCCTGTGTTTGCACGGTTCTCACTCAGCCCTTCTCTTCTTTGTCTGCCTTGTGTTGGGGTGGCTGCCCGGGGCACCAGCCCCACTTGGCCAGAGGTGCCCCAAAGCCCACTCCCTCTCATGTGTTTCTACCATCACCCCTTGGTTTTGGAGAGGGATGGCAGGATCCATGGGAGCCAAATCAGCTTGAGGGTGGTGCCTTCATAGCTGTGTGTGCTCCCTTCTGCCCTGCTCTGGGGGTACATGATCCCTCAGCGCAGCCAGGGATGCTCAGAGCAGCCACTGCCCTGTGCCCTTGCTGTCTCAGTGCTTTCCTGGGATGCCACTGCCACCATGCCCACAGTGGGAGAGTCCCCTGCCCTGCTGGAAGAAGGTCTTCCCAGTTTTAGAAGGCAAATGACACTAGACTTTCTTGCTCTGGGCTGGGCTTCTCAGCAGAAGCTCCGGGCCAGCTCTTCCACTACCCCTCTATTTCCAGGAGCACAGATGAGCTTTTGTCAGTGCAGTCTGATGCAGTGCCATCTGCTGAGTCTGCACAAAAGCAACTTAAAATAATAAGGTGAGGTTGGCCCTGCCTGGAAGACTAAAGAGTTGGGCTTAGATGTTGCACTGTGATTGTCACTGCTGGGCACAGTGGCGGAACCACATCTGATGGGGTGTCACATCCTTGCTCTGGCTGAGGATGTGGCAAGCCTATGGGTGGCCTGTGCAGCTCCTGCCTGAGGGCTTTGGTGGTCCCATACACCCTAAGGAATGAGACTGGTCCTCCCTTCCCAACTATTCTATGTGCTGGGAGCTGTGCAACCACCTCTGAGTTGGAGAAAGAGAAACCTCTTTTCCCATCCTTTTTATCCTTTTTCCCCTCTAGAAGCAAGCTCCAGTTAGTCACAGCGCCTTCAACGGGCGTGATGGACATGAGCTCTTGATGACCCAGCAGATCCCAGAATGTCTGTGACAGTTTTCAAGCTTTCCTCTGCCAACTGGAGGGTGGGCACAGCAATGTCCCTGTCTGCCTGTCAGCATGATCTCTGCTCAACCCCATTTGCTTGTATTTGGGTTATTTCTTGATTCTTCTCAGCTTAGACTGGATGTTTCAAGCGGTTCTCCTTTGCTGGAAGCTCAGACAGTGCTCCTGGGACAATGGGAGCAGGTGGGGGTCCCTGATGGTGGCTGTCAGCTCCTCTGGCTGTGCCTGAGCTGCATAAATCCAGGTGTAGGGCTTTGATAGCCAGTTGCCTCAATGGGTAAGTGGAGACTGGGAAGGTACTGAGCCCCATTTCCACTCCCAAAGGCAGCTGAGGATGCTCTATGCACAGAAGCTTTGGGCTCTGTCCTGATGTGGCAGAAGAGGAAGCCCCCTCTTTCCCCCTCCCAAAACACTGAGATAAGAGCATTGACTGTAATTTCAGCATGGACATTATGTTGAATAATATCTGTGTGAACCCACCACTGGTCAGTCACAGCTCATGAAACTCCCCACCAGCAGCTGGATTATGCTTTCTTTGAATTAAAGACTTGAGAAGTTCCAAGTGGAAGGTGTTGCCATTTCTCCTCACCTGTTACTGTGGCTGGTGCCAGACGGTACCAAGCGACTTGAAAGTGTAAAGAAAAGCTTGGATTTGTTTTCTCAAGCCTCCCGACCTTGGAGCACATCTCTCCATTTAGGCTGTCATCTGCTGTCCTTGCTCCTGAGCTCACCCTGTGGTGCCTGTGGCTGCGAGCAAAGCCAGTGGCCACAAAGGCTGTGGGACATGGTCCAGGGTCTCTGATTTCTGCTGCAGCTCTGCACAGAGCAGAGTGCTGGCAGCTCTGCTGAGGACAGACACACTCAGCACACAAGGAAGGGGCCGGGGGCAGTGGCTGCCTCTGCACCAATTCCGTCCCTTCTTCGCCATCGTCAGGGTCATCGGAAAGACAGGAAGCGTTTTGGGAAGGCGGCTGATGGGTCTGCAGGGGGCCAGTGTCAATCACGATTAGTTGTTTTGTACTTAATTGTTTTCTGGGGCTTTGGCATCAGCGGGTCTTCGCTCCCGGCTCCCTCCCAGCAGCGCGCTCCGCAGGGTGACCCCGCTGCTGCGCGTGGAAGGGGAAAGCAAACAAAAGCAGCCTCTGCACACAGGCTTGCTGGCATGAACACAGATGGTTCCCAAGCGTGGGGCTCTGCCCAGAATCTCAGGTGCTCATTTTCCTGGAGCAGAATCTGTCCTATAGAATCCAAGTATAACTGATGGCATCACTGATGCTGAGCTCCAGTGCCACAGAGGAGCAACTTTCCTGGTGTGTTCTGCCTCATCCATGCTTGCTTCCATCTTCCAGAGAGCCCTGCCTGTTCCTGCCTGCCTCCACATCCTGGGAATGGCCCCAGCCCCTCTCCTGGTGGCTTGTGTGTGAGCTTCAGCAATCAGAGAGGACCTGTGCCCCCTGGCAGCACACTATTTAGAGGCAATGAATATTTGATGGAATGAGGGGAAGGAAAGTGCCCAGAAGCACCAGGAGTGGAGCACTGCTCAGGCATCAGTGTGGCACAGGGGCAATGCAGGAGGAGAGCCTGCCCTCGTTCTGGATTTGGGAATGCCAGTACCTGGTATGGCACAGGGCTGAACTGTCTGGGGAGCTAGATGGACTCTCCCCATTGGCAGTGTGGGGAGAGTGGTTCCCATTGCACCCATCCCTGTCTGGTTTCTTGGAGTTGGCTGCTTGATATCCCTTCTTCCTAGGTGGCCCTGGTTTTTGGGGATACTCCTCAATACCCTATCATGGTACACTCCAGGCTGTGCCTCTGTTTCCCAAATAAAAACTCCTGGGTTCCATATTCCAGCTGAGTGAGAGAGCAGTGGGATGGCTGTGCCATCCTTGAAGAAGCAAGGTCAAGGGTGAGTTTCAGCAGGATGGCTGCTACCTCACAATGTGCCAGAGGGAAAAGCCGTGCTGGATCATGTTGAACTGCTTCCTGCTGTAAGGACCAGCCATGGGAAGGTGGATGCAAGGAATGGGCAGTGGTTCTTGGAAGGACCACACAAGGTGGGGAAGGATGGAAAAGTGGATGTAAGAGCTGCTGGAAGCCTGTGAGATGAGAGCTGAATCCCTGCTTGCCCTCCCACGGGGCTTTGGTTGCCCTCTTGGAGCCCCTTGCACTGCATTCCTGGCCTCCTTCCTTCCTGGGTGTTCCTGCCACACTGCCCTGTCAGGGCTGACCCCACATGGTCCCTGGCAGCAGCAGCTCTGTTGCCCTGCCCACCTGGACATTTATCCTGACCAGGCTGAGTGGCCATGCCAGAGCCAGCCTTTTCCTGTGCAGAGGAGAGAGAGGCTGCTGAAATGGGCAAATTTGCCAGCTGAGGCTGCTCAAACATGATCAGAAGTGACAGAGCAGTGACAAAGGGCCTGGCTGAAGGGAAACAGGACTCAATTTATCGTTGCCCTTGGAGCGAGGGAGGGGAAGGTGGCTATCAGAGTGAGGACAGCAGTGCTTTCCCACCGTGGTGGCTTGGAGCAATGTGTAGGTCAGCTTCATCCCTGTCTCCTTCTTGAGCTGTTGCTCCTCTCCTCAGGAGCTTCTTTGCTTTGTGTCATGGGGTTACATGACAGCTTCTGAGCCAAAACGTTCCCTGGAGTGCCAGGGGAAAGGTGCTGAGCAGGAAGGGCACTGCTTGGAGGGTTGGTGTCACTCCTGTCCCCTCAGGTCTTAGAGGGATGTAAGATGGCCACACATGACATGAACTGTCATGAAGCCATGGTGGGAGCGTGTCCGTGTCACCTCAGGCCACCAGTTTGGCCAAATCAAATTATTTCTTCTTTTCAGATCACCACTAAAGACCTTGCAAACCCTAATTTGCCTTCAAGGCTCAGGGTCTGCACACTCCCCTTCATCCCCTGCAGCTTTCAGTCTTCCCAGAGGCTCCCTCCTGGCCCACTGCCCTGCTGAGGTCCTGTCAGGTGGGACAGCATCTCCCACCTTTCTGCTGCCCACTCAGTGGCTGCTGTCCCCTTCAGCGAGCGCCTCACTGCAGCGTGCAGAACATCCTTTTTAACTTAGAGTAAATGTAGTTTCCATGTCGAGGTGCTCCCTGATGCTGCAGCGGAGGCGGTGCGTGTCAGTGGGCAGTGGTTCTTTCCCCCTTTCCATGGCAAGGGTCACCTGGCAGCGCCTGGGGAGGGGACCAGGGCTTGTTTTGTACCAGCTGCCAAAAGGGTTGCCAAGATGAGAGGGTGGAGGCTCAGGTTCCTTTCCAGGATGAAGCCAATATGCCATCCAGGTGGGATGAAGCAGTGGGTGCACTGTGTCTGTGGATCTTTTCTGGCTACCCCTCATCCTGCTACCACTGCTGGGTCCTCTCGGAACAGCCGTCACTCAGCCGGCAGGACCGTGGGCTGATGCTGCTCAGGAGGCAGAGGACTGCCATTTACAAGCAGTTCTGCTGGCAGCTGCCCAGGCTGGGAAGAAAAACAGCACTGAAAAAGGATTTAAGGATGTTTGGAAGGAAAGTTCTCTCCTTGGTGAATCTCCTTCAGGAGATGAGTGGCTGCCACACAGCTGGAGGAGAGCAAGCAGTCCAGCCTTGGGCACCCTGGCTGCAGGAGCTGGAGGAGGCTGGAAATGTCTGTGGAAACCCAAGGCAGCCCCATGCCAGCTCCATCCATGAGGATGGAGCTGCACCAGCAGGAGACAATGTGGAGAAGAGGGCTCTCCTCTCCCACCTAGGATGGTGATGACTGCAGAGAGGTTCCCATTTGCCACTCCCCAGCCCTGCTGGTGGCAAGTCCCAGTCCTCCGTGAGGGCTGCTGCTGAGTGGGGCTCCTCCTGATTCCCTCCTGGTGTGGGGCACGATCCTCAGCAGGGGCATTCAGCTCAGCATGGATGGAGGTGCTGGGAAATGACAGAGCCTGGCACTCACTTCCCACTGATACAAGACAGACAGGGAGGAGATGGATCAGGGAGGGCCATGATGAAAGAGCCTGCCCAGCGTTTGCTGAAGTATCGTAATTAACAATGTGGATCTGTGATGTCATAATTAACCACGTGGATCTGTGATGTCATAATTAACAATGATTAATGTTTAACAGGAGGGGTTTGTCTCCTGGCTGGTTGCTCTGGCAACAGCACTGAGCTGCTGGTCTCAATCTCACACATTCTTCTCCTTGTTGACTCCTTAATTGTATTGTTGATTGAGCTAATGAGGCAGGGATCTGGGGAGGGGCAGTTGGGCCAACAGGTCCACCTGGGCAGGCAGGGGCAGCCTCTGGGGGCCTGGTCATGAGATGGGATGTGGCTGGCAGCCAGGTCGTGTGGAGAAGCATAGAATCATCTGGGAAGGCTCCCCCTGTCTTCTGGCAACCTGGGACCTGTCTGCTGCTCCCCTGCCTATCTTCACACTGCTGCCAGAGCTGCCGGCTGTGGGGGATCCATGGATGGAATGGGAGCAGGCTGTCAGGTGCTGAAGGCACCAGGATGCCCTGGCATGAGGCTGGGTATACATATCTGCTTCTGACAGCAGAACATCTGGGGATTTGCACTTGTGCCATCATCCCCTTGGGTGCTTAAACAATGCTGCAGCTCCACATCACCCTCACAGCACTGTGTCCTTCCTGCTCGTTGTCACGTTCCTGGTGCCATGCCAGAGACAGGCATGCAGTCTCCCTAAGGAAGTGCTGGGCAGGTCCTTGGTGTGTACACGGGGAGCAGCTGTGGGGCCAGGATGTGGCCAGGAGAGCAGGGTGTGGCTAGGAGAGCAGGGTGTGGCTGGAAGCTGGTGGTTGTTTGGGCTGATTTGGGGATTCCCAATTTCAGGGAGACTCAGCTCATTCTTCACCTGGTCACGTCTCAAAGGCACAGGAGGTGAAAAGAAGTAGGAGCTGGTCTCCACTGTGGCCTGACATCTCGGAGGCTTCTGGTGGCTTCAAAGGCTGTTGCACCTCATCCCCATTGTCAGCTTCCCACAGCATTCACTCCTTCCCATTCTCCCTCCATCCCAGGGGTCGACACCATGAGTGAGACGAGCTCCATCAGCGTGGAGGCCACAACTGACAGCAGAGACACCTCGGTGGCCACCTCCATCCTGCTGCCCTTCCCTGCCAGCCGTGGCCGGGAGGAGGCGGACAACCGCAGCGAGCACAGCTACAGCGAGTCGGGAGCCAGCGGCTCCTCCTTCGAGGAGCTGGACCTGGAGGTCGCCGGGGACGGGGAGGGAGCCCCGGGCCTGCCGCCCGATGTGGGCTACGCGGGCAGCCAGGAGGGCACAGACAAGTGGACCAAGGAGCCCATCGCTGCTGAGAGAGGAGAGGAGTGAAGAGAGACCAGGCTGCCTCGCCTCCCACTGGGGTCTGAGTTACTGGGAACCAGTTGCCTTTCCCACCTCCTTCCTCTCCAGCCAAGAGATTTTGGTCGCTGATTCCCCCAGGACCTGCTCTCCCTCTTTGCAGAAAGGCTGTTTGACCGTTTTTGGGGGTGCTGGGAGGTGGGGGGGGAATTTCTGTGGTGCTTGGTGGCGCAGGGTTAGGTGCAGGCTGGGGGGACAGTGAAATGCATTTGCCGTTTGTGTGTGTCCAGGCACGTCACAGATCCCTTGCAGGTGTCTGGGGGATGGTGGTGGATGTCAGAGATGTCCCCCCTCGTCTCTGCTGGTGCCCCTCTCACCCACAGCTTCTCTCTGCTGCACCACCACGTTTTCTAGCGCCAAAGAGCCGTGAGTTGGGTCAGCTGGGTTTGTTCCCCTCTCCTTTTCCCCTTGCTGAACAGTGGAAACATCCTGTGTAAATGTGGTCCTCCTGGCACTGCCATGGGTGCTTTGAGGTCTGTAATAAAGTGGATGCTTTTCCTCACTGGTGGCTGGTGCGTTGCTGACTTGTCCTTTGGCCGAGTGGTGAGGACTGGACTGTGGGTGGGAGCTGCCCTCACAGCCCTTGACTGAGCCAGAGCTGCCAGGGGCTCTGCATCCCTGCTGCTCAGGCTTTCTCCCTGCCTGGGCAACCCAGCAGGGCAGGGAGTCTGTCCCCAGCTTGTGCAGGCTGCAGGGGAGGTGGGGAAGGAAGGGCCCCAGCTGCCGTGCTGGGCTGGGCAGAGCTGGAGGGAGGTGGCATCCCCACTCCTGGGAACATATGGAGAGTAAAACCAGTATAAAGACAGGTATAAAACTGCTGCTGGGCCTCCTCCTGTGGCAAGGGACACCAGACTGCCTGCACTGTGCCTTCCTGACATCCCACTGTCTGTCCTGCTCCTGTGGAATGCAGGCAGGGAGTGCCACCTATGCTGATTGCTGAGCTCTGTTCCCTGTCTCTCAGCTTGGGACAAGGGAGCAGCCTGGACATCATGGCCATGGTGCCACGGAACAATGCCAGGTGCCAGAGCACCTGCTGAGTGCCCTTGGTGCCTCCAGCAGCCCAGGGATTGTTTCCTGGTGGTTGAACGTGGCAACCGCCTTCCGGGACTTGGGATGGGGGTGCCAGGGAAGGTCTGATTGTCTCTCCATGGTGGGAATGTGTCCTCCCTGGCTTGGAAAGGTCATGATTAGTCCTCAGCCAGTGATTGACATGAGATTATTCATAAATATTTTGTGCTCTGAGTGATAAAATATTAAACTCCTCCAGCCCACATGGAAAAATATTGCTCTTCCCAGTGTTTATCTTTGTTGCTGGTTATTACAAAACTGCCAAGCCCCCTGAAATATTTATGCTTGGCTGAGACTCCTGGGGAGTTGGAGCCAGGCAGTGGGTACTTGTGGTGCTTATCCCCTAACCCCACTGAAGCTGGGCACCAGGGGGGCTTTGCCATCATCTCCTGCCATGGGCAGCGCTGGAGCAGCAGGCGGGTCACAGCCAGTGCCGAGGTGTGTGAGGTCAGAGCCAGGACTCATCTGCTGGGGGGAAGCAGGAACACGGCAATGCCAGCATCCCTTGGCACAACACACCTCCAGTCCTCCTCAGCTCTGTCCACCCTGGCCCGCAGTGGCGAGGTCCCCGAGCCCAGGAACCCTCCTGTCCCCAGTGTCCCACTCTGTCTGTGCCAACAGTCTTGAAAGGAGAGGGGCTGGTGGGGTCTGGGGTCCTGTGGGACTCCAGGGTGGCCCTTGCCACGTTCTAAGTTATCTCCCCAAACCAGGATTGCCGGAGGGGAGTCCAGCAGAGTCTGACTCACTGCGGTGCCCTTAACCCTCAGCCCGCAAGTGCAGCAGCTGGCAGAGGGGAAACTGAGGCACACAGTGGTGGAGTGGTTACTCGGGGCAGTGCCCCAGAAGCACTCTTGTCCCCTGTGTCATCCTGTTCTTGTCTCTGAGGGATGGAGCTCTGGGGATCCAACGCCACAGGATCCTGGGCAGCCAAATGGCTCTAGGAAGAGTTTGGGCAATTGGAGATCTGGAACACACCCCGGCCGTGCCTCCATTTTTGTATGGTCCAGAGCCTTCCCCAGCTTGGTGCTGGGGCTGCCGGTGAGTGCTGGGGCTGTGTGGAATGCAGGTGGGCAGTGGGGTAATGCTGGGTACCTGAACTCCTCCCAAGGACTTGGGAAGCGGGAAGCAGGCCAGGCAAAGGGGGAACAAACGCTGGGGCACCAGTTTGTGGCTGTGGAGCTTGATCTGGGGCTGGGACCCCTCTCACTGGGCTGGGGATGATCTGGGGGCTCTGGGGCTGTGGGAGCAGGTGTTGAGCTGTGGCCTGCCAGGTCTGCCCACGTGCAGAGCAGATCCTGCCTGCTCTGGCTGTGTCCTGCCTCTGCCCAGCCTGCATCTGACCATTCCTTGCTTGCCATGCCTTCCCTGTGTCCTGCCTGGACCTGGCTGTGTCCTGCCTTCTCTGGCCATGTCCTGCTTGCAACCTGCCCGTGCTCTGGCTCAGTCTGGCCATCCCTTGCCTGGATCTGGCTGTGTCTTGCCTGTGATCTACCTTCTCTGTCCATGTCCTGCCCGTTCCTGCCTTCCCTGCCCGTGTCCTGTCCATGTCCTGTCCGTTCTGCCTTCCCTGCCCGTATCCTGCCCGTGCCCTGCCTGGACCTGGCCATCTACCCCCGGCTTTGCCCCAGCTCCGACAGTGCCCTGCCCGGCTCAGCCGGGGCCGAAGAGACCTGGGGGCAGTCGGGGCGGCCCCGGGGGTGCCGCTGCCCACCGGGCCCGGGCCGGACCGGGGCCGGGCCGGA
>VZTB01003571.1:12742-26120 GCA_013397245.1 Thryothorus ludovicianus
TGGGGACGAGAGCAGAGCACGGGCACCGGTACCGGCACCGGCACAGGAGGGACCGGGGGTGCGGGCGCTCAAGGTGGCACCGGGACTGCTCCCGCCGCTCCCTCTTGCCCGGCGCAAGACGCGAGGCTCCGGGAGAACGGCTTGGGGTGTTCTCGTCCCCCCGGTGATCCGGCAGCCCCGACTCCGCAGGGGACACTCAGCGGGACTCGCCGCCCCCTGCCCCGGCCGGGGCTGCTCGGGGGGAAGCGGAGTCACCGCCCGGCCCGGCGGGGACAGACCCCCGCCCCTGCTGTTCCCCCGGGTCTCCCGTCCGGCTGTCAGCGCCGGGGATCGCCGGGGCTTTGAGGGGACTGCGAGTGTGCCGGGGCAGCCGGATCTCGGGGCGCGTTCGGGACGGGATATGGGGTGGCCGCGGGGACACAGGGGGAGCGCTCCGGGGAGGCGCCTCGGCCCCGCAGGGCACCGGGGCTGGCAGCCTTTGTGCGGGGGAGAGCTGGGGGCTCCTGGCAGAGCTCGGTGGCTGTGGAACCTCCGGGACCTCCGCGGGAGGTGACACTGTCCCTGCGCCTCCGCAGCACCGCCGCTCTCGCACACGCCCCGGGTGTCACACACCCCCAGGGATGCCGGAGGGTTCAGGGCTCCTGGCAGGGGGTGGGGAGCGCTCCGGGCACGGAGGAGTCACGGCCCCTTCTCACCCACCCCACTCGCGGTGCGTCCCGGACGAGAGGCTGCCCGCCGCTGGCAGGAGCTTCCCGCCGTGCCGTGGCTGTCGGGCTGGACCTGGCTCTGCTCTCCCCGGTGCTTCACTTCCCTAGACGTTCTCCAGAGATTCCCGCGGGCTGTCATCCCCCCGGCACTCAACCAGTCGAGCTGAGCAGCTGCGGGAATGGCGGCAGCCCTGCTCTCTGTCCATCGTGGCTCGCAGCCGGGTGGGTGATGGTTTGCCCTTCAGAGGAGCTTGGCCTGAAGGTGCCTTTCATCTAAGTGGGTCCTGTCAGCTGCCCCAAAAGATCTGGACCACAGGACCCGGGTTCCCAGTGCCACCGGACCCCTGGCCAGGCTTAGGCTGCCGCTGATGGGGTCCATCAATAATCCATGTACCTGTGGCCTCTTTCCTGCTTGAGGAAACCACAGGTCGCTCAGAAGCGTTTATTCCTGAAATAAGGCAGGGACCCTTCCTTCTCTCATCTCCGAAGTCCTTCACACTGAGGGGTCAGGTAGGAGATGCCCTGAGACAGATGGGGACTCAGCAGCAGCAGACACAACCTGAGAACAGGTACTTAGGGGCATGGAGGAAGAGGAGGAGGTCTGCATCACCCCACCCCATGACACTGTGCCACACTGCTGCCCACATTCTCCTGGGCATCACTGCCAGCTCTGGCTGCTTGCTGGGAGTTCCTCCAGCACAGTCATCACCTATCTGGGAGCAGCATGGGGGCATCAAGGGGTCCCCTCCTCCTGCTCAGAGGGAGTAGCCTCAGTATGGGCTGCAGAGAACTGCAGGGGGGCCAGCACTCTCTGGCATCCCCCTCCTGCCCTCTGTGTCCCCACAAGCTCTGCTGGGCTGTGGAAGAGGCCGTAGTCCTGCCACAGCATCAGCAGCTTCCTTGTTCCAGAGCAGCCTGAGGCTTCTGGACTGCCAAGGGGTCTCCTTCTCCCATGGCCCCTGAAATGCCAGTGCTGTGGGATTTCAGCAGTCAGCTTCAAATGGGAAACAAATCTCTCCTGTGATTTGGGAAAAGACAACCAATCTCGGAGGGGACTGCATCTTCTGCCAAAACAAGGCCTGCCTGCTGCAAAAGCCTTTGATTCCCCCGCGCCTCCGTGCTTTCTGCAGAGGGAGTCAGCAAACCTGGCTCTTACTTTTACTGAAATCTCTGAATTTAGTATACAGGGAAGGAAGGGGCGGTGGTGAGAGAACAGACTCTGAAGCACCGTGACTGCCAGAACCCTGCGCTTTGCTGTGAGAGGGTGAAGCTGGTGGCGAGTCCCTGCTCCAGCCCCAGTGCCACGGACAGCCCTGGGGGCAGCAGCAGGGTGGGTGGGCTCCGTGACTATGGGATGGAGATTAAAATACTGTGGGCACTGAGTGCTGTGGGCACGGTGGGCCCACGGCTGGCTGCTTTTGGCAGTGCTCTCAGCTGGAGTTTGGGATCTGTCAGCACCCCTGATGCTGTTGCGTGAGTTGGGGGCTCGGCTTGAAGCCGGCCTTGGCTCTACCCACCCAGCCCAGCCTCCCCATGCCAGGTGACATTCCTGGCTCTTTCCTCCTCTGTGATATTTTAGGGCTGTCAAGCTGTAACCCTGAAGGCTGTTCTGCCTGATGGTGCCAGAGGGGCCAGCTCTATGCCCACCCCTCTGCCAGTGTGTCCCTGAGAGTGCTATGGGGAGACTGGTCCTTGCGCCCTGGGATCCATGTCACTTGTGTGTGTCCTGGGGGTTCTGGGTCACTGTGGGAGCTATTGCATCTGTTCATCTTGCCTTTTTCAGGGGACTTCTTCTCTGGGCATCCCAGGTGGGAGGCACAGGTAGGGTCATGGCCTGGCTCTCTCGTGCAGCACTGACTGCCCCTGACCCTGTCATGCCTTGCATCCTGCAGACCCAGTGGCTTTTCCCTTTGCTTTTCCAGGTGCCAAGGGCTCTGCTGGGGTGGCACGACCTCTCTCCCACCTACACCACGCCGTGCCACCCCCCACCTCCCAATGCCTGGGGACTGCCCGCCCTCACCTTGACGGGTGGCAGCGGGTGACACGGGGTGGTGTGGATCCCCCAGCCAGCACCAGCACACCCCATGGCGGTCCCCTTGGCCGCCTGGCTGGGGCTGATACACCTGGCCACCTGTCTGGCTGCTGGGCACGGCATGGCTGGCAAGAAGGAGATCAGCATGGACGGGGACCTGGTGATTGGGGGCCTCTTCCCTGTCCATGAGAAAGGAGTGGGGAGTGAAGACTGCGGCAAGATAAACGAGCACCGGGGCATCCAGCGCCTGGAGGCCATGCTCTTCGCCCTGGACGAGATCAACAAGGACGGGAGCATCCTGCCAGGGGTGAAGCTGGGTGCTCACATCCTTGACACCTGTTCCAAGGACACCTATGCCCTAGAGCAGTCTCTTGACTTCGTCCGTGCCTCCCTTACCAGGGTGGATGGTTCCGAGCACATCTGCCCTGATGGCTCCTACGCCGTCCACGATGACATCCCCACAGCCATCACCGGTGTCATCGGGGGCTCCTACAGTGATGTTTCCATCCAGGTACTGCCCAGGCAAGAGGGGCTTGGATGGGGGCCAGGGGTTTGGCTGAAGTGGGGGAGGGGGATAAAACCTCGGCAGCAGTGCAGTGATGCCACTGCCAGTGTGGCCCAGGGAAGCTCGCTCATCCCTCATGGCGATGCTCTGACCCTTTCTCCAGTGGGGAGGGGGTGCTAGGCAGGCACCATCTCTCTGTGATTGTGGAGGATGTGCCCAGGGTCCCCTTGGGGGCTGTGAGAGTCCCCCAGCACTCCATAAGCCATAGGAGCCAAGCCTCACATGAGGACAGGTGTTTATTCCTCTCCTGAGTTCAAGGTGGCAAGTGCAGCTCCTCAGTCCAGCTCATGGTCTGAACTGTGCCAGGCAGAGCAGACCAGTGTGAGGAGCCACTGTCCCACAAATGGCAGCCTGTGGGGTGCTGCAAGGGACACGCATTTCTGAGGGGCTCAGCCATAGGGTTGCCTGGTGGGCTCACGGGACAAGTGCCCGTGTGTCCCCAGTGATCCCACAGGAACAGGCACCTCAAGCTTCAGAGCTGGTTGTGACCCTGGCTGGGGTGCATCTCAGTTCCCAAAACCCCTGCTCTATGGACCTGGAGGCTGGTTTCAGCAGGGAGAAGAGCATCCCGTGAGGATGCAGGCAGCCAGCAGGACTAGCTGGGTCACAGGGGTTGCTGGTGGGCCACATGCCTGCTGAGATTTAAGGAGACCCCAGCGTGTGTCAGGCTCTGTCCTGGGCCCTGTGATCCCTGTATCCCCCAGCTATGGGGTAGAAGAAACTGGGACTGCATGATGGAGGCATGGAAGCATCCCAGCCCACCTGGACACTTGTCCCTTCCCTTGCTGGGAGCCCAGCGTGTCCCCATGTCCCAGCCCCAGGCAGATGTGTCAGCAGGGGCAGAATGTGGGCCAGCTGGAGAGCTCAAGGGGCACTGGGGGGACATGGCAGGCTGGCAGCTCCCATGCCTTGTGAGGACAGGCAGTGGCATCACTGCGCTCGGGGACATTCTTGCCATTAGGGGAGCTTCTCGTCAAGATCATTTGTCCCCGTTAATTAAGCCATGTCGCCTGCCTGGGGAGCAGTGAGATATGGGCAGGCTTGGCAGCCCCGCTGGCACACCCGAGGCCCCCTTGCTGCCCCCAGAGCCTGGATTTTAACAGCCTCATTAGTGGGGCTTTCTTCCCCTTTGAAGCTAACGAGGGATTCTGCTGAGTGGCTGGAAGGTGCCAGTCCCACTGAGCTCCTGCTGCAGGATGTGCAGGCACTGATCCTCTGACCCAGCTCTGCAGCATCCCCTAGCCTGGTGGGGGGACTCTTCCCTGGCTCCCAGCCCCTAAAATCCTTTCCCCCTGTGCTGTAGGGCTGCCAGGCATCCTGGCTTTCTCCTTACCATCAAGCATCTCCCTCAAGTTACCTATAGCAGACTTTTGCTTTTGTTCCCTCCTCAGCCTCAAATTTCAGAGTGGAGTGCTTGAAACACTAAAAATATATAAAAAAATAAAGATAAATGAGCATGTCTGTGGCCTCAGGCACTCTGTGATTGTGCCACCCATTCTTCTCCAGTCCCTCCACAGATCAGGGTGCTCTAGGTTGGGATGGGTAGCTCATCAGCCCAATGGTTGTGCTTGGGAGCATCGTGCAACACTGGGTGTTGGGTGTTGGTCCTCCCATAGGGCTGTCCCTTACTGGCCACCTCTTCAGGCACTCACCTCTCCTCCTCTGTGCAGGTGGCCAACCTGCTGCGGCTCTTCCAGATCCCACAGATCAGCTATGCCTCCACCAGTGCCAAGCTCAGTGACAAGTCCCGCTATGACTACTTCGCCCGCACTGTCCCGCCAGACTTCTACCAAGCCAAGGCCATGGCAGAGATCCTCCGCTTCTTCAACTGGACCTACGTCTCCACTGTGGCCTCAGAGGGCGACTACGGGGAGACGGGGATTGAGGCCTTTGAGCAAGAAGCCCGCATGCGCAACATCTGCATCGCCACCTCGGAGAAGGTGGGGCGCTCCATGAACAAGAAGACCTACGATGGAGTGGTCCGGGCTCTGCTGCAGAAGCCAAATGCCAGAGTGGTCGTGCTGTTCACCCGAAGTGAAGATGCCCGGGAGCTGCTGGCAGCTGCCCAGAGAGCCAACGTGTCCTTCATGTGGGTGGCCAGTGATGGGTGGGGAGCCCTGGAGAGCGTGGTGGCCGGGAGTGAGGCAGTGGCAGAGGGAGCCATCACCATCGAACTGGCAGCCTACCCCATTAAGGAGTTTGCTTCCTACTTCCGTAACCTCCACCCCTACAATAACAGCCGAAATCCCTGGTTTCGGGAGTTTTGGGAGCAGAAGTTTAGGTGCAGCTTCCACACACAGGACTGTAGCCGGTACTCCCTCAAGACAGGCAAGTTTGAGCCAGAGTCCAAGATCACATTCGTGGTCAATGCAGTCTATGCCATGGCTCACTCTCTTCACAACATGCACCGGACATTGTGCCCCAACTCCACCAAGCTCTGTGATGCCATGAAGCCTGTCAATGGCAAGAGGTTTTACAAGGACTTTATACTCAATGTTAATTTTGATGGTGAGTCCAAAATGGAGATGGGTTTGGCTACCAAACTGGAAAAGGATGGGTGGAGAATAGGAAAAAAGTAGGCCCAAATCTGACCCAAAACCCTCCAACTCCTCCAGCCTGCCCACACTCAAGGCTGTGGTGGTCCTGAGGTGCCAACTGCCCACCATCATCCTTGGGAGGCAATCCAGGACTTCTGTCCCCAGTGGAAACATGTGGAGAAGCTGGCCACCAACTCCATCCTGCTATAGCTGGATGAGACCAATCCCATGAGGGACCCTTGAGAACAGGGGTCCTTGCAAGCATCTTGATTTATTCTCATTTCAGGGTTTAAACTGGAGGGATCCCCTCGATCAGGGATCCATGTAGTTTGGGTTGAATTAGAAGCATGTCCTCAGCCCAAGCATGGCTTGGGCTGAGAGTGTCTTGGCTACCAGGAGTCACTGAGAGCCATGGAGGCTGCAAAACCGCCCTCTGTCCCCGCAGAGCTGGCTGGGGTTGATGGGCTCTCAGGCAGGTGAGTAGTTCTCCACCTTTGCTTTCCTGCTCCTAACAAGTGCATAGGCAGCAAGGATGGGAGTGAAGGCAGGAAGCAGGTTGGACACTTATCTGTGGCCATGGTGGGATGTGACCCTTTGGATGAGCCCTGCCTGGAGGCCTGGAGTGAGTGTTCTCCTGCCTTGAGGCAGTGACTGTCTCCCCTTCTCCTCCCTCAGCTCCATTCAGGCCAGTGGACACCGAGAGCGTTGTTCGGTTTGACCGCTACGGCGACGGGATCGGGCGCTACAACATCTTCAACTACCACTACATGGACGGGCGGTACCGGTACCAGAAAGTGGGCTACTGGGCAGAGGGGCTCATCCTGGACACCGGCCTCATCCCCTGGGCTGAGACCTCCATTCCCGTGTCCCAGTGCAGCGACCCCTGCAAGAAGAATGAGATCAAGAGCATGCAGCCCGGAGACATTTGCTGCTGGATCTGCATCCCCTGCCAGCCCTATGAGTACCTGCTGGATGAGTTCACCTGCATGGACTGTGGTCTCGGTTACTGGCCCAATGAGACCCTGAATGGCTGCTACGAGCTGCCCCAAGAGTACATCCGCTGGAAAGATGTCTGGGCCATTGGTCCCGTCACTATCTCTTGCCTGGGTTTTATCTCTACCCTCTTCGTTATCGGAGTGTTCGTGAAGAACAACGACACTCCCATTGTGAAGGCCTCTGGACGAGAGCTGTGCTACATTCTACTGACCGGGGTCCTCATGTGCTACAGCATGACCTTCATCTTCATTGCAAAGCCCTCCACCGGGGTGTGCACGCTCCGGCGCCTGGGGCTGGGCACGTCCTTCGCCGTCTGCTACTCGGCCCTCCTGACCAAGACGAATCGCATCGCCAGGATCTTCAGCGGGGTGAAGGAGGGCGTCCAGCGCCCCCGTTTCATAAGCCCAACGTCACAGGTGGTCATCTGCATGGCCCTCATCTCTTGCCAGCTGATCATCGTCATCATCTGGCTGCTGGTGGAGACCCCCGGCACAGGCAAGGAGACTGAGCCTGACAAGAGGTACATTGTCACCCTCAAGTGCAACAATCGTGACTCCAACATGCTCATTTCTCTCACCTATAATGTCCTCTTGATTGTCCTCTGCACGGTCTACGCCTTCAAGACACGGAAATGTCCCGAAAACTTCAATGAGGCCAAGTTCATTGGGTTCACCATGTACACGACTTGCATCATCTGGCTGGCCTTCCTGCCCATCTTCTACGTGACCTCCAGCGACTACCGTGTAAGAGCTGGAGCTCTGAGGGGGCTCTGACAGGGCTTGATCTAAGTGGTCTTGGAGATTTGGGCCATGCAGGGCTCGTGATTAGGAGATGCCTGGGGATGCCAGCCCCAGGGCCAGTGTGGTCCCTGGGCTGCCGAGCAGTGCCAGGAGCTGGGTAGCACAGGGTGCGTCCTGCAGCATCTCAGCTGCATGTTCTGCAGCTGTCCCTGGCACGGAAAACCAAAAACATTCTTGATGGGTCTTGAGGAGTTGGTGGTGGCACCTGCAGTCAGGGACTTCCAGAGAGGGCCTGCACGCCCTGAGAGAGTGGGCACCGGGATGGAGGAGTGCAGGCTCTGGCCCCAGGCAGTGCCACAAAGCAGCATGTTGGCAGGATTGGGGTTGCTGCTCAGGGTGTACCTACTTTGCAGGGGCAACTTGTTCCCATCAAGGCAGTGTCCATACTCTGCCCATGGGTCTCCTGCAGGACAGCCCTGACAGAGGGATGTGGGGTGGGGTGGGATGACCCTGAAGAATGCAGCCTGTGCCCAGTGGGGCCGGCCAGTGCCACAGTATGGGCTTCATCCTGCCCTGCTTGGGGCAGAGGGCTGATGGGTGGAGCAGCTGATGCCCACCCCTGTCTCCAGGTCCAGACCACCACCATGTGCATCTCGGTGAGCCTCAGCGGCACCGTGGTCCTCGGCTGCCTCTTCACCCCCAAGCTCCACATCATACTCTTCCAGCCGCAGAAGAACGTGGCCAGTCACCGCGTGGGCACCGCTCGGTTCAGCGTGGCAGCAGCCAGCTCCAGCCAGTCCCATGGTGAGCACGGTGGGGCCGGGGAAGGGCTGGGGGACAGCACCCCTTTCCTGGTGGGGGGTGTGTGTGGGCACCCCAGCATGGGTTCCTGAAGAAAAGTTGGGTATGGGGTAGGGAAAAGCAGGAAATGGGGGGGATGGAGGATGTGTCCCCAGTGGCTCTTCCCTGTCCTCTGTCCCAATGCCTCATCTCCCAGGATAGCACAGCCACCAGAGGGGTATTGCTCCTGGGGGCCATCATTGCTCTGAGAGGACAGGGCCACTCTCCACCCCAACCCAGGGGATTCAGCTGCTCCCAGGTGCCTGTCACTACCCGAGGAACTCTCTGCTTTAGCTCCAGGGAATATGACCACCCTGGGCACCAGGGGGGACATGGCCATGCTGGGCACCCTCCACCTCAGCTCCCTGGGCACCACTGCCATTGGATGCTGGGGAGTGCTGCTCCCAGACCCCAACCCAGCCCTGACTGCTGCCTTCCTGTCCAGGCTCAGCCTCGCCATACGTGCCCACGGTGTGCAATGGCCGTGAGGTGGTGGATTCCACAACGTCATCCTTGTGAAGGACGGGGGCCAGGCTGTGGTGCTGCCACATAGCACCCCCACTGCTTCCCCAGGGAGAGCAGTGCCCGCAGCACGGCCCACTGAGGCGCCAGGTGCAGCAGGGAGGCTCAGTCCCTGCCCCAGCACGAGCTACACATCCCACAAGTCGGGTCACGGTACGTGTCACCCTTCCCTCGCACTGAGCCACCTCACATGTACCCTGTCCTCCACGCCCTGCACTGAGCCATGGTGAACAGCCCCACTCCCTGAGCTGAGCCACGGCACATGTCCCCGGCCCTCGCACTGAGCCACGGCACTTGTCCCTCTGTGTCACCTGCACTGAGCCATTGTGCACCCACACCCCCTGCACTGAGCGTGGTGAATGTCCCCCCACCCCCTGCACTGAGCCGTGGTGAATGTCCCCCCATCCCTTGCACTGACTGTAGTGCACATCGCACAGATCTTGCACTGAGCTGTGGCACAAATACCCTCTCCTTGTCCCTTGCACTGAGCCCTAGTGCAGACAGGCCTGCACTGAGCCCTGGGGCACATCCCCTGCCCCTTGTCCCCAGCCCCAGGGCACAACTCGACTCCCTCTGGCCAAGCCACACTCCACCTCCTGCTTTTTGCTTGTGCCAATCCACGCTGCACCTCCCACTCCCTCGCTGTGGTGCCACACACTGCCCTGCCCCATTGCCCACCCCACCTTCCCAGTGCAATGCCTTCCCCACCGTCCCCTGTGCCAAGCCTTGGACCATGCCACCCTTTCCCAAGTGCTTTGCATTTTCATGTTTCCTCCTGGTTTTGGCCTCAGGAGAGCCACTGAGTGTGGCTGGGCTGGGCCAAGCCCCCCCCCCATCGCTTCCCGTGTGTGGCACTTCTCATCCCTTTGTGGGAGACAGGGCAGGAGCAGGGGCAGACAAATGCCCGCTGACCCCAGCCCCTGCAGAGCCCGGGGGGTGTTGGAGGCTCAGGGCAAGCAACAGGACCCCAGGTATTTGAGCCCAACCAAGTTTTTAAGAGTAGACTTTTTCTGTGAACAAAAGTGTGATTTTTTTTTTTTTTTGTAATTTATGTAAATAAAGTGGTTTTGGTGTTGTTGTTTTTTTACAAAATGGATTGTTCCAGAGCTCAGGTACAGCCAAACCTGAGAGAAGGGGACAGACCCTCGCAGAGGGCAGAGCCACATCAAGACATGAGGGTCAGCAGAATCGGGGCCTGTGTGACAACCCCCACTCACATCCTGCCAACCTCAGGGTGGTGGCTGCACCAAGGACGGGGGCACAGCAACAGGGACAGAATGACCTGCTCCAGTGGCTCCAGGGACAGGGGGCTAGGAGCTGCCAGGTGATTCAGGGCTAGAGGCTGTGGTCTTCTGCTTCAGGGGGATGATGTAGATACTGTTTTTGGCTTCTTTGATTCTCCACCACCGTCCGAGCCTGTGGATGAGAGACATGGGGAGGTCACCCTCCAACAAGACCCAGAAGAGGGGAAGCTGCACCACAAGGCAGCACCAGGGAGAGGGGACAGTACCGGTGCTCCTGCCCAATGCCAGCCACCAGGAAGTCACCAGCTGCTGAGAACTTGAGGCTGTTGACAAATCCCACCTGGAGGGGACAGGGCAAGGTAAAAGGACAGGGTAGGGTGAGGGGCTCCCACAGGCTTCTGCTGCCCAGGAAGGGGAGTCCCTGCCAAGAGACCCTCCACAGCCCAAATCCAGAATTTCCAATCTGTCCATCCATCCATACCAAGGGGATGTCCAAGAGGTGCTCCAGCTTCCGAAATCCTTCACCACACTTCCAGAGCTTCACACTGCCGCTGTGGGACCCTGGGGCACAGAGAGGAGACTGTCACGCACCCCAGCCCAGGGACGGGAGCAGGACACAATTCCCCACAGGCTGCCAAGAGCAACTGGCACACACCTGTGGCCAGGAGGTCAGTGTTGCGCAGGGCAGCCACCGCTGAGATCCAGTAGGGCTGCTGCAGGCCCTGGGCGTCCTGCTCACCATGCGCCTGCCGAGCCAGCGCCAGCGGCTTCTTCTTGGTCAGCCCCCACAGGGCTACAGACCTGCGGGGGATGTGAGGGATGAGAGGCTGAGGGGGCACCCTGCCCACCCCAGGCATCATCTTGGCCCCGTGCTCACCCATCATCAGCACCAGACACCATGTGCTCCTCATTGACGAGCTGGATACAGTCGATGGAGCCCCTTGAAGAAAAGAGGCACTGTCAGCAGTTACAAGTGTGCTTTGGGATCTTGCTTAGGGGAAAAGGGCTCAGCAGGGCTTCAGCATCCTCAGGGTGCTCCTGGTGATGCCTGGCACACACACACCACTGCCCCAGCTGGACACACCTGCCCACAGCCCCCTCTTCCAGCCCACACCTACTGGTGCCCAGAAAACACGAGCTGTGATTCCTCAGGGATTTTCCAGAGCCGCACGGTGCCATCCCGTCCCCCTGCTGTCACACAGCACTCCCTGCTCAGGCTGTCCAGCCCTGTGATGATGTCCTGGTGTCCCATCCTGGTGAAGGAGATGACAAAGAGCTGTGGCAAGCATGGCCCTCTGCCCCCTCACCTCCTCAGGGCTGCTAGGGCACCCCTTGGAAGGGCCAGTGGGATCTCCCCAGATCTTACAGGGTCTCCACGTATGCATTCTCCGCCACATCCCAGACCTTGACGCAGCGGTCGTGGGAAGCGCTGTACAGCTGGTGTGTGCCCTTTCGGAAGGACAGGCCCTGGGGACAGGCGGACAGACACAGCACAGCAGTGAGGGATACTGAGGAGGACACAGCCACCTGGCCCCACAGGCATGGTGCCCAATGCCCCCAACCCACCGAGACGGCATCGCGGTGCCCGGTGAAGATGTGCAGGCGCTTGCAGGTGGCTGCATCCCAGATCATGATCAGCTTGTTCCTGTCTCCCGTAGCCTGGCAGACAGCAGGGGACACCTGAGACCTGCACCTTGGAGACCTACAGCCCACCCCTGCCTCCACTCCCACTCCACGAGCTTTGGGTGTCCCAGGGACCCATTCTTGACCCAGCAGGGGATAGGGGCTGGTTTAACCCACACACATGAGGCTCTACCCCCAGGCCCCTGGGAGAACACTCCCCATGGCCATCTCTCCACGCCCTGTCCCCATACCAGGTACTTGCCGTCCGACGAAATGGCCATGCACAGGACCTGGGATGCGTGCCCCATGTGCTGCTGCTCCGTGCCCTTCTTCCCCCCGGGCACCACGCACAGCCTCTTCCCACTGTCCACCTCCCCTGCAGGAAAGTCATCACTATCACCTTCTGGGAGTCTCCCACCACTCCCTAAAGTGTCAATGAGCCGTCCACAGAGCCTGGAATTTTGCATAATCCATGAACAGCCAAGGGCCAAGCCACCTCAGTGAATCCCTGAAGGGTTCGGGCTTGGGAACAGCCAGTCACAGCCCCAGGTGAACACTTGCATTTGATGAGGGAGCCATCCTTGGAAGCAGAAAAAATGAATCTGTCATCAGGAGAGATGACGAGGCAGGTAACAGGCAGCTGGTGTCCCCGCAGCACGCGGATCCTGGCTGGATCTGGAGGCTGTACCTGCAGGAAGAGCAGGACGTGAGCTGGGCTGCCCAGGACCCTTCCCCAGGCACGGGAGTACCCCAGCACAGCATCCTGACTTCTCCAGGGTGCCAGCAGCAGGGGAAAGGCTGCAGCGTGCTGGCCGTGCCTTACTGTCCCCTAAGGTGGCATTTACAGCCTGGCACCCGAGCACCGGGCACTTACATCTTTGGCGACCAGGCGCTGCAAGCGGCCTTTCTGCTCCAGCTGGGGAAGAAGGGGGACATTCAGCAGGGGTGGCCTCAGTCCCGGTCCCGCGCGAAGGGGACAGAGCCCGGTGCCGTCAGCGGGACCGAGAGGCCGCGCCCGCCCCCCCGCTCACCACGTCCTCCTTCAGCCGGTCACCGATGAGATCCACCGGCCCGAGTTCCTCCTCCTCCTCCGCCCGCTCCTCCTCTGCGGCGGGACAGTGCATGAGAGCCGGGCTCAGCGCCCGGGGCCGCTCCGCGGGGCACCGGCGCCGGGCGGGACTCACCGAGCTGGCGGAGCTCCTCCAGATACTGCTTGGCCAAGCGCAGCTTCTTCTCCTGCGGCGTCTCCTCCACCTCCTCCTCTGCTGCCTCTCGCCGCCGCCGCCGCCCCAAAAACAGGCTGCAGGGACACGAGTGCGTGAGCATCGGTACCGGCATCCACAGGTACCGGCACCCCTTCCGGTACGGGCATCCCCCCCTCGGCATCTCTCCGGTACTGGCATCTCCCGGTATCGGTGCCCCGCTACGGTACCGGCACTCCCCAGGCGCAGCCCTTACCTCTCTGTCTCGGAGTCGCTAGACACTTCCTCGTCGGTGGGCCGACCGGCCGTCGCCCGCGGTCTCCCATCGCCGCTCGGTGCCTGCGGAACAAAATGGGGCGATCGACGGGAC
>VZTB01003574.1:8413-27193 GCA_013397245.1 Thryothorus ludovicianus
TTTGCCCTTTCAGTTATTCCTGTGATGGAGCAAATATTGCTAACATAATGTAACTTTCTCAGTTACCTGAAACTGTTTTATCACTTTAAATTTTCTTACCACTTTATTCCTGCTAAAACAGTTTTCATCTTTGGCAATTCATGGAAGAAAGATTTTATGCCTCTTTGAGGCAAAATCAAATGAGCTGCAAGTTCACTAAGTGTAAAGAATTCACCATTTTTGCATGTAAATACTTCTCTTTTGAGCACTTAATGATAAAGAAAATCTGATGAGTAGGTTTAAAAGGTAGTTTCTGGTTTCACTTCCTGAATGTTTTTTGTTTTCTCTTTAAAAAAGACTTCAGAGCTGTGCTTCAAAGATTATCCTTTCATTACAAGTCTGAGCTGGCCTAAGGCCCTATATTGAAAGTTTTTATCTTGGAGGAGGCTGTATTTTGTACTGAGGATCAGAGCTAAAGTTCCTGCAGATTCTCCTGACGTGTCCTCAGTGACTGTCTGTTCATACCACATGGTCTGGCATTTGCTTCATGCTACCTTGGCTAAATGAACTCCTGGGATTTACAGAATGGCTTCAGAAAACAGAAGTCATATGTGAGATATTTGCTTTAAAAGTTTGCACATTTTGATTTTTAAAATGCTATGCTTGAAGGTGTATTTGCTTACAGGCAAGTCCATATTTTGTTTCTTCTTCTGGGACAGGGGCTTGGTTTCAATGCATGCACAAAACCCACAGGACTCATTCTTAAAAGTTTCTCAGTTCCTTTTTGCTGATAGCATGGATCATAGTAGATGTTAAAATTGTTGTTGCCAGCTGCAGAATAATGAGAATCTGGGTTCCTTATGAAGTGGAATAATTTATATTCAACACCACTGTGAATGTGCCCTCAAGGTAACAGATTCATGACTTCATGGATTAGAAGCCTGCACAGTGCCAAAAAAAATGATATGTTTAACAAAATAGTTATTCTAATGAGAAATGCATTTTGATGCCTTTTATCTTGCTGCAAACCTTGAAGTTGGAGAAGGATGCGAAGCGTGGCTGTTACTGTATCTGAGAGTAATTTGGCTTTTTGTGTAGAATTAGGCCTAATATATTGTTCAGTTTTGAGTCCTAAGCAAAACGAGAATTCTAGGATAGATATGCAATCAAATATGTGGCTGCATTTCCTGCCATTTTGTCATCAGAAACAGGCAGCAACTGCTTTTAAAGAGTACCTGGTTTCCAGTGTTGGAGAGCTTTATCTGAAAGAACAGCTTAGGAGACGTATCGGCCTCTTTGATCCACAAACCTGAAACTGCTAACTGAGGATGCAAAAAATGAGGGAAAATTACCTTATTGTCCCCACTCTGGAGGAGTCATCTGGGCTTTAGCTCATCAATAACCTTGTCTGAGAGGTAGGAATGGCAGTGACGTGAGGTCATACCTCTGTCAAAGAGAGTGGGTGGGCAAAGGCCACTGGACTTTTATTCTTTCTTTGTTTACATGCAAAATCTAGGGGATGCCTTGATGTGGGGCAGACTGGTACCTTGATTGTTCAATATGAAAAAAATAAGGAAAGATGAAAGATAGAAGGATGGAAAGGAGAAGAACAGAGGAGAGAAGGAGGAGAAGCTAGAACAGAGGGAGAAAATCTGATTTCAAGTTACACAGGAGGGAGAAAATCTGATTTCAAGTTACACAGGAGTAATATTCCTAGGAATAAATACAAGATCTTTGTATCAATACAAAGAATAATTGGAAAGACTAGAATTTATAACATATTTCGAGTTTTTGTTTTGGCTTCGTTTTGTTTTTTTTTTTGATAAAGCATTTCACTTGCAGTAGCAAATCAAATTCTCCAAGGAGAACTATAACAGCACTAGAACAAGCAGAGAATTAAAACTTGGTCCCAGAGGTATAAAACTTCAATTTCATTCATTACAGAATAGCAAGGGGGAATACACTATGCCTGGAGAAGGAGGAGCTGTTTTCTGCGTTTGCCATGATCTACAACAGCAAGCTGGAAGAAGGAGTCTTTTTCACTGACTTATGAGGCAAGGTGAGAGGTTTACCAATACCAGTGAGAAGAACCTCTCAATTGGTATAAACTACCCTTGCAGAACAACTTACCCTTTTAGAAAGCAATTCTGGGGTATATTGTTTTGGAGGGTTTTTTTGCAGCCCTCCCTCTGTTTCCTAGAATGGAACTGTTAAGGAATCATAAAATATTAATGATAAATATAGACAGAGCACACATTCAGCAACCCATATAAAGGTTTATTGACCTGTGCTTGTTTTTGAGAACCTGTGAAGTCCTAAATATTTAAACTAAAAGAGAGGGGAAATGTGGGAAAACTGCAATTTGACATCTTCAGAAAACACTGCTGGTCCACAGGTAAGAAGCTTAAATTCTCAAAAGGAAACTGGAAGAAAAGGGAGGAGATAAAAACTATGCTTATGTGTTTAAATTTGTATTTTGGAAGTTAGCACTTTGTCAATCTTTCAAGGTTTTTTGTTGTGTTGTTTTAGGAGTTTTTAGCTTATTAAGAAGGCTTTTAGCCATAGCAAATTTATAAGTGTTCATGCTGAAAATCAAATCAAGTCTTTAAAAAAATAATAGCTTCCAGAAGTTTGAGTTCTTTTTACCTCTGACTTTTTTTTTTTTTCTTTCTTTGACAAGCACACACAAAACATGCACTCCATCACCTCAGGACAGTGAAAAAGGTTTTGAAACTCCAGCTGGCTTTTTCTTGAAAAGTCCTAGTTTTGAATGCTCTATGTAATTGCAGCATATTCTCTGCTATTTTACATCATTTAATTTTAGGTAAAGTGTTTTCATGGCCCTTGGGAGGACATTTCACAGTCTCAGTGCAAGCCTACACATGTGCTAAGAAGGCAAAAAAAAAATAAATGAGCAAAGAAAATGTAGCTGTGGCAATTTTATGATTGACAACTAGTTAGATGCTGTCACCTGTTTTTTTCACTGCCAGTGTGGGAGGCAATTGAACAGCAGCATTTAGCACATTGCCTCAAGGATCAGAGATCAGTGTCTTCAGCCTAAGAAGACACTGTACTATAGGCCAGTGAAGGCTGTGATTGTGGGATAGTAATTTATTTCTCTCTGTCTTTCAGTTTAAAGTATAGCACTTTTTAAATGATATTAAGCTTATCCAAGCTGAAAGTGAAACAAAGGCATCTGTTCCCTGAAATTTGTACTGATTTTAAATCACATTTCTTTCACACCATGGATTTGTTGGTCTGTTTGTAAATAAAGGATGCTTTTATAACATTGTCTGGGTAACGGTCCTGTTTTCCATCTGTTGTTCTACTCCAGGGTCATAATACCAATTGGACTGACATTCTCGCCTCTTCCCCCCTAAACTTCTCCTTCCCCTTCACTTTTGTGATTATCATAATATCTGGAGGACAGCTGGTTTTGTTAGTCAGATACCATCTTGGCATATGTGAATTAGAGAGTGAAGGCATTTGGTGTCTGTACATGGGTAAACAGAATCATGTTTCACTCCAGTGGTTTCAAATCAGGCAGCCTCTTCTCACCCATACCCTGCAGTGTCTCAAAAGAAAGTGTCATTTGTGAAAGTGGTCTTTAACAGATATTTGTGGTAGTAGTGCCATGGGGGGATCGGACGGTAACAAGAGATCTCTATAAGCTGGATGCTAGAACTTAAGTTTTATTACAAAAGGTATGGGGTGCAAGCTAGGACGCTGCTTAGAGCTGCCCGCCACAGCTCAGAGCAGGCCCAGGAGGGGGAGAGAACAAAGGATTGAGGAGCAAGAGATAAGGGCAGAGCAGGGAGATGAAGAGGGGGAGGGAAGAGAGAGAAGAGAGAATAAGTAAAAGAAGGGAAGAAGCGAGAGAGCAAGAGAGAGAGAAAGAGAGAAGAGAAGAGAGGAGAGCAAGAGGCAGGAAAAAAGAGCAAGAGAGTAAAGAGCAAGAGATAAGAGTAGATAAGAGAGCAAGGGGGAGAGAGAAGAGCCAGGAGAAGAGAGAGAGAGAGAAAAGAGAGCAAGAGGCAGGAAAAGAGAGCAAGAGAAAGAGAAAGAGAGCAAGAGAGGCAGCTTCCCGTTACAATGTGATATATGTGCTTCTATGTTGAATATTCTAATTTCCACTAACCAATCTATTACAACATACAAATTCTATGGCATTTACCTATAGCCTATAAGAATCCTTACATTACCATGCTTATCAGCTAGCAGAGGGTCTTGCTTATCTAAACAAGAGGGGGTTACTCTCAGCCGGACATACCAGCCTTCCAGCTGCTTAGCAACTAAGGTTTGGTATGTCGAAGACTGCCTTCATTTCAATCTCACTTATAGTTTCTACAATTTTAAAGTCTTCCGTGAAGCAATCATATTTGCGAGGCTTTCCTGTTTCATCCTTCCCAACAGATATTCTTCTATGTGTGCACTGTTTTTCTTTGAGTGGGGACTGATCAAAAAAACTGCTTCCACAAAAATATTTCTGTTGGCACTATTATGTGTTCAAAAACAGAAGAAAAAAGTCTTCTTGCATTGCAAGATTGGGCAGAGAGCTGCTACCACTCAGAAGGAAATGCAAGCATTTCCATTCTTCTGGTCTCCAAGCACCTTGCGTATAGCATCTTGTGTTAATGATAAGCTTGTACAAAATGGCTTTATAGAATTATATTTCATGCTTATCTTAAAGCCTTTCTTCCCAGTTTACAGTAGCCACATAATCTCTGTCTCTGTTTTGATTTTTGAAGTCCCACTCACAATGCTTTCATTGAAAATCCTTGTGATAGGAAGATACACATTCCAAAAGCAAAAAAACATCAGGAACTTATCAATCAAGGAGTATTCTAAAAAGAATTATTTTCTAGTACACATTTTAAAATATTATTATCTCTCTCTTGGTTTTAGACTGCATATATATGGAATCTGTCATTTCTTACATAAGGGTCCTTGAAAGTCACATTTTAAAGTTGTTCTAAAATATTTTGGTTTATGGGCAATCATCAGGTTTCATGACTTAGGAGCAAAACAGTAACATCAACTAAAGCAAAAATTGGTGTGGAAAACGAAGTGGAGGAGAAAACACGTTTAAATTGAAGACAAAATTAGTGAAATGAGAGCAAGTTAAAATATGATGGTAAATAATATAAGGTACTGGGTATTACCAATTCTGTCACCTCAATTGGTGAAATATTTTGTGGCTAGTAGCTGTGGAAGGAATTCAGAGAAGTTGAAAAGGAATAACCATTTCAGACTGATTTTTTTCTTTTTTTTAATTAATCATATAATGGATTGTTTCCTCTTGTCTTTCTACAGCCTATATAGGATATAGAAAACATACCTTCTATGCAGAACCAAGTGGTTATTTCTGTGCCTTAACAGTTTTATTGAACACCAGCTGCTACTCTAGTAGAAATTATGTGAGCAGTCCAAGTTATCGGGTTTTTTTTAAAGTAATTCTCTTTCATCAATCAAGTAAAACTGTTATATACACTTGCCAGTATCTGCCCCATTCTCCTGCATACTGGCACTTCCAAAGACTCTCTGAGTTCTTTGGTTAGTGGCCTTAGTCTTTATCAAGAGGAGATGATGGTCAGCCATCAGCACCTCGGTTCTGTAATTATACTTCTTTGAATTTATTTTTCAAGCTGTTATCTTTGTAGAATCATCAAATAGTTTGAGTTGGAAGGAATGCTCTCTAGTTCAACTGCCCTGCCATGGGCACAGATATCCGAATGCAGATCAGGATGTTCAGAGCACTATCCAGCTTTACCTTAAATGTCACTCCAGGGATGGGGCAACCACCACTTCTCTGAGCAATCCATGCCAGTATTTCACCACCCACATTGTAAAAGAACTTTTTTCTAATATGTAGTGTAAATTGACCCTCCTTCACTTTGAAACCACTATTCCTTTTCTCATGCCAAGAGCCCTACTAAAATGTTTGTCCCCATTTTCCTTATAGAAAGGTCACAGTAAGGTCTCTCTGGACCCTGCTCTTCTTCAGGCTCAACAATCCCAACATTCTCAGCCTGTCTCCATAGGAGAGGTGCTCCAATCCTCTGAGCATCTTCGTGGACTCCTCTGGACTCACTGGGGCAGGTTCACATCTTTGATGTGCCAAGACTCCAGAGTTGGAGGCAGCTCTGCAGGTAGCATCTCACCAGATTGGGGCAAAGGGACAGAATCCCCTTCCTCCTCTGTTACCCACAGTGCTTTAGATGCAGCCCAGGACACAGCTGAGCTGCCAGCACATTTTACTATGTCATGTCCAGCCTCACTCCCAAGTCTTTTCTCCTTTAGGCTGCTCTCAGTCCATTCTGTGGGACTGACCTGACCAAGGAGCAGCACTTTGTACTTGGCCTTGTAGAACTTGATGAGATTCCCAAGGGGCCATTTTCTGAGCTTGTGCAGGTCCCTCCGGATGGCATTCTTCTCATCAGCCTTGTCAGCTCATCACTCATCTTGGTGCCATCCATATTCACTGAATTACATCCAAGCTTGCGGTTTTATTAAAATTCATTGAGATGAATTTGGACTTCGTTTTTAGTGTGTATGGTTTCACTCAGTTAATACCAGAACCCTTTCTCTGTCGTGGGCCATTTACTAAGGCATGTTTGTATCCTGTTGTTAATGAGGGTATTAAAACAGCATGGCTTAGGTATGAATTGGACAGGTGATCCAGTTCCAAGGTGGAGCCTTGTTCCATCTCTGGGACTCTGTTTAGCTAGCAGTTGTGAATGGGGTTTAGACCCATGCTTCTTTTGTAGTCTAGCAATGAATGCTAGCATGGATCTTGCACTTTATTATATTTCATTGCACCTTTTCTACATTTTTTTTAAATCTTGTGCGAAGTTATTAAATTTCACAGTTTGATTGTTTTCTTTATCGTAATATCTTATGTTTTCAGATGTGTTCTTCATTGTCTTGGCAGCTTATCTTTTCTATTTCAGTGAAACTTTTCTTACAATGCTCTGGTGATTAAACCATGCTTTTCTTTTTAACCCTTTGTCTGCTGTTTCTTCTGACACTTTCCCTATCTGCTTCCCCATTCCCTTCATTCACTTAGATTCATATTTTCCTCATGCAAATCCTAATGGTTTTGTTGCAACATTCCTTCTGAAACCATTTTCTTCTGACAGGCCTCTGCTTCCTTTTGATCCATGCAGAGATTGTGTCCATGCCAGAAGAATCAAACTGACCCAAGCATTCAGATGAGCTTTGTTAGATCCATTAGTCTGTGTGTTAACACTGAGCTCACTCAGGGTTTAGCTACAAGACTTGGTTTCTGTCCTTAGTAAAAATGTATAGCTGGTTTCTGCAGTGCCCTGAGTGCCCTTAATATTTGAGTTAATGATATTGAAGAGGGCTGACTGACTGTTAGCAATCACATGAATTTTTGAAAACAGCTTCTAGAACTTAATTTGTCTTCAGATTATTTTGATGGGTTACCTGGACTGGCAATAATCTGCTAGATTATTCCAGGGAAAATAATGTACTCAGAAAAATGTACTTTTGATCAGAGTTTATACCAGTCATACTTACCATCAACAAACAAACACACCTGTGGGGATTGAGAGGCCTTTATTTTAAAAGCCTGTCTGACTTTTGGGGCACATTCCTATCAGTCATTGCTGTGACCTTAGAGAAAGTACAACGAAAGGCAAAGCCAGAGAAAGAAATTGTGCATACCTTTGTTGTCTGACTGGTTCAGACTGAAACTTCAGAAGCAGAAGTTTTGTTCCAAGGAATGCATCCTGCTGGTACCACTTGTGTTGATTTTTAGCAATGTTTTCACATAAGAATGCTGAGTTGAAAAATTCTAAGGTCTATGAGGAGCCCTTCTAAAAAGGTTCTATATATTGAAAATGTTTTATTTTTGTCTCTTGCTTTCTAAGTAGTACAGATTAGGACTTCTTCTGAGAAGAATTCTGAACAGACACATACATAAATCAAATTGTCTTTTCCTGCCTGCTATAAAACCTTGACTGACGATAAGGAGCATGCTAGTTTAATGGTGGAATGAATTTTATTCCTCTGACTGCAATGTCTTGATCAAAAGAAAACTGGAAATCTCACCCAAGTGAAGTCACTGGCAGGATCCAGACTATTCTATTGGTGCAAAAGTCATGGAACTGCTTCTGACTACATTTTTAAGTTTTCTGATTTTCTTTAACTTCTGCTATGTCCACAAATGATCACTGAGAGAGATTCAAAGATAATTTGAAAAAGCAGTGTCAGGTATTAGCTTGACACTTAGTGGAAGGCTAGGGCCTCACAGAGAAGAATTTCTTCCTAAAATCTTATTTAGATCTAACCCCCTTTAACTTAGAGCCGTTGCCCCTGCCGTTAGAGTCCTGCCACTCCATGCCCTTGTGAAAAGTTCCTCTCCAGCCTTCTTGTAAACTCTCTTTAGGTAATGAAAGGCCTGTCTAAAACCTTTTCTTCTCCAGGCTGAAGAGCCTCAGGTTTCTCAGTCTTTCTTCATAGCAGAGGAGCACCAGTCCTCTGATCAATATAGTGGCCTCCTCTTTAAACAGGCTGGGGACTCTAGAGTTGGAATTGTAACACATGTGGATGGCTGTGATGAAAAAAATACACAGAAAGTGTTCATGGACCTTTCAGCTTTCTGTGAGTGATGCTAACATGGTTACTTTCTAATTTTTTATATATTTGTATGTCCACTGAAAGTGGGAGAGAGGTAAACCACATGCCTGTTCACCCAGGTTAAAAGTTGGGAATAGGCTTTTAGTTTGTGTCTGTAAGTGAACATTGCCCTCTCTGGTTCTGTAGGTTTCATATGCTCAGCTAGATCATATAATAATTAAGGCTGGAAAAGATATCACAATTCCAAGTGTGCTGAAATATTTCCAAAATTTTCCATGCTAGGAATGTGTGATATATTAAATCTGATGCTTGTCACGGCTGCTCTTTCTTAGGTCTTTCATCTTGCTACTTGTTATCACCAGCACCCTAAATACTTCCATTTCTTTTTTAGAAGCTGTATGAGTTGTTTGGTGTTTTGGAACTCAAATATCCCTTTGCGAAAAGCCCTGAAATGAAAAGTTCTTTTTGGAAGTAACTCTCATCAGGACAAAGATACAAAGTAATTTATACTTTCCAAATACTTGGGAAGCACTATCACATGTTCCTCATCATTTTGGGAAGCTGACTATGTTTAGCTGTCAGAGTAATTTTTTTTATGGGCAAGTGCCTCCCATTGTGATAACTGCTGTACTGCTTATCATGGGCCTCTTTAATGCCAGTCATTATTAGTGTGAGCTTTACTCCATGGGATCAACCTCAATACAGTGAATCTTCTCCTCCCCACTGTCATCCATCTCCTTGTCAAATTTCCTGCTGGCTTTTTTCATTTGTGCCAAGATGTGGAAGGAAGTGGGATTTGGCGACACTCCAGTTCTGTCGGTAAGACCAGGTAAAAATGTTCAGCTGCTGCATACATGGAGAGGTCCTCTGGGTCCAGTTCCTTTCATTGACACTGAGAGAGTGGTTGCATATTCATTAATACCAGATCAGTGCACTGTGGATTGCCAAGGAGTGGGAAATTTGTCTGGGTATGGTGGTGGGCCTGTGACTGCTGAACATGTTGACAGTCCAACTTTTCTGTGACTTGTTGGTGGCTGTAAGAGGACGGGTAGCATTTGATTCAGAATGTAGTCTGCAAATGTAGTCAACCTGTGATCTTCTTTTACACTGTTCTTGATTAAAGCTGTTCTTAGTGCCTGAACAATGCATGAAGACACAGCCTTTGATCCAGAGGGAGGCTGAGAGCTGAATTTTCAGTAAAACTGAGATGTTGTCTTAGCTGTTGCTGAACTCTATTTTTTATGGAAGTGCTGTCTCTGCCTTTGGTGACTGCACAGTTAGATCACCAATGCTTTGAAAAATACAGACTTGACCATTTTCATGGCAGCTATGTTCTCTGCAGGGATCATTAATGTATCTGACTGCAGAAGGAGCAGAAGCATCTCCCAGTGGATCTACTTTTCACTGGCAATGGAAGGCAACAATAATGTCTATGCATGGAGACTCCTAAATGATGAGCAGCTGAGACCAGCTGGGGATTAAAATGTCTCATGGCACCCTCAGGTACTTTGTCTACAGTGTTTGGATGTCTTTTGTAGTGTTTGAAGAAGTGGACACGGGCTAAAGCACCTTTTTGTTTAGGAGGAGTCAGAGTCAGTCTCTGCTCTCTTGGCCAAGATGCCAGCTCTCAATACACAGGTATTGGTTGTTCCTTCTCCACTTAAAATGGGAAGCAGATGTGTAATAATGGCTTTTAAGCTGAGCTGTAATATAGCATTGTTGCCTGCCTTTATAGATGGGATGATACAACACCTCATGGTTCCACTAGAAGCTCTGAGAAGAAGTGTGAAGTTGTTATAATCCCATCATCTCAATTCTTCAATATAGTTGGGTCTGAAATTTTATTTTAATTTTTGCATTGAGCGCACTTTTCTGCAGAATTGGATAAAGAGTAGAAAAGCCAGGGACATCTATGAGAGAGAGGTCAGAAAATGGGTATACATCCTCCTAGTGTTATGACAGAATGGAAGTAGAAGCTTGTTCATGCAGCTCCCTAAATGGTCACTTCTTCATTTTTAATTGGAAAAGAAAGACCACCTAGGGTTGTGGGTTATACACTGGTACCACCTCCTAGAATCCTGGTTCTTGCAGGACTGTTCTGGATATTGTCCAAGAATTTGCAAACCTGGCAGAAAAAACACAATTACTGTCCTGTGAAGAAACCAGATGTGCAGGGGAATAGTGGTAAAGAGGACAAGAAAATTCCAAGCTGATGGACAGAAAGCAAGGGAGGGAAGATGAGATGGATCATGTAGGTTGGGGAAGAATAAAATTTAGGATTAATTTTGATTTTGCATCAAAATACTAAGTCAAAAGTACTGTGTACTATCAAAAAACCTGTAAGCAACTCCACTATGAGATTGTGGAGCTGAGGTGGGGAGTTTTGAGTGAAACACTAAGGAAGTGCAATGCCTCAACCAACCTATTGCTAAAGCAATGGGATGGACAGAGACCTATGGCTTGGCCCATTCTTCATGTGGAGGAGCAGAAGTTCACGAGTTCTGTTTAGGAGATGCTGGAATTCTTCACTGAGAATTTTGGAGCACCTTTTGCTGCTAGAATAAAGGTAGAAAAAGAAATGTGCAATGAGAAACATACAGAGTTGTTCCTTATAAAACTACTGATCTGACCCCAAAACTTTGAACAGGCTTGCCTGTGAAATTGGGCCTTTGAAATAAAAATATGTGCTCTAAATGGCTTCTTAAATGAAGTATTTGCCTTGCTGTGGCTTGATGAGAAAATGCTGTCCAAGCTTTCTCTGCAGCTGCTCAGTGGGTGGCTATAAAAGCACAGTTAGATGCATCCCCTGCAGCCACAAATCATGGTTCTGAGGAGGCACATTGCCTTCTGCAAGCTTTGAATATAATATTAAAATGTGAGAGTTATGTTGGAAGAAAGGCCATGTGCCAAATAAAACCATATTTATGTTAGAAGAGATTCTCAGGCTCTGTCTGTGCTCTATTAAACCAGTGGTCTCCAAAGCAGGGCGCATGCCCATCAAGATGTGCACAAAACAGTCCACTGGGATGTGAAAAAACATGGGTTTGTGATATTAATAAATTTTTAGAACTATGTTTATATTATCTCTGTCTTAGTGTTTTTATTTATTCTGTATGTTTTACAAGTTGCATGATAAATTAGGATGGTGGTACATCGGGGAGGTGGGGTGAACATCTAAGATTTTTTCCCTAGTAGTGTTAGCAATTGCAAAGGTTTGGAGATTACTGTGGTAAGCCATAGATGTAGCCAAGATCTGCATGCTGCACATAGAACAGCTGTGGTGAATGGTCTTGCATCTAGTTTTAGGACTTAGAAATATGTGAACTATATGTCTTGAGGCAGAACCCTGGTAAAAGCAATAGGAGTCTTCCAGAGGAAAATAGATGATTATAAGTTAAAGAAAAATCCTAGGGCTAGGAAAAGACAAAGAGGCAGTACAAACTGCTGCCTATGAAAAGTGCACATGAGGGGAAGGAGGTTGTGGGAGGTATCTTTGCTTAACATGAAGCTTGTGGAGGGAGTGGATGCAGCAGGGCAGTGCTTCAGTAAATCTCATGCTGGGACATTTGAGGGGGGTGGTGGTGGTGGTGGAGGTGGTCAGCACAAGAGAAAAAAACAATGCCCTAGTCTCTCAGTCCCAGCCAACAGCCCCCTTCTTGTCTTCCTGGGGCTCACACAAAATTGAAATGTGGAGACTGGGAAAAGCCTGTGGTTCTGGGAGTGTTGGGAGTTCACCAGGAATTAAAGGGCCCAGGAGCAGCTGCATGATGTTTATCAGTGTGGCTATTGATACCACCATAAACACTGGATAGGACGTGCAGAGAGTGACACTTGCTCCTATTAGGACAGCTATCCTATGGAAGCAGGTAGCGAAAGAGAATGAGGAGCTTATAGTAGAACAAGGAAGGGATGCACATACAAGATGAAGCAGCCATGATACTGTACTTGCTGCAGTATGTAATCCATTCCAGTGCCGTGGATATTGATGACTTTGCATTTCTTCGCTTTTCTTTGCCTGTTCCTGTTTTGTTTGTGCTGTCACATATGCGAACAGAGTGATGCAATATTTTCATTATATGTCAGTTCTCATGGCTGAGGTGACAGGAGAAAAATATGGGCTAAAGGAAGCAGAGAGAAGATCAGATTTGAAACTGCGTTAATCTCCAAATCATAAAACTATTTCCTTTGTGAGAATATGTATATTTCATATTAATACTGATTGTGCTCAGTAGATTAGGGAATACAGTGTTTCAATATGTAATTTTTTTTACATGGTGTTTAAATGAACGTGTGTATACATAGTTGGAGAAATAAGATCTTATATATTTATAAGATGTGATGTTTTGAGCACTAGAAACAGCAACTGTACATAGATCAGCCAAATCTAGAACTGCTTTCCAAGATGAACTGAGTTTTAACAGGGTTCATAAAGCCTTCAATGTTCTGAATGGTGTGACTGCATCTTTGTCTAATACTGTTTTTGAGATATTTTTAAAATGCAGTGTATAAGTTGGCAGCCCTCAGATGGGCAGAAAATAACAGTTTTTTGTAAAAATCAGTTTCCTCTATTCAAAAATTCTGTATGTATGTGTGATATGCAGTCTTACACCAATTTGCTGAAAATAGTTTTTTCCATTTTTAAAGAGCTAATCAGATAATTTTTGAAAATTAGAATAATGGTATTCTAGACATGAGAGCTGTGCATCAGCAGTTATTTAATAGGACTATTAAACAAGACATGATGTTTAGATGGTCTACTTAGAAGCAAACAGCACAGAACATGATGGCATTTTTATATGCTTCTGTCAGCTTTTAGTGTTCATATGGCTGTTTAACATATTCTGACCAAGTCAGATTGCATGCAAAATTGTTCTCTTTACTTTCAGCCATAGTCTCTTATGCAAGTTGCAGGCTCCAGTTGCATTCGAGTTTTTATGAATTTGTACACACATTCTGGCATGTAAGTGTCCACAAAATTCTACAAGCTAACTTTCTGTATACAGTTAACCTGAAAAAGGTGCATGTCTCATTAAAACTCTTACAGAATATGATTTCAGTAACGTAACACTCCCAGAAGTAACATGAAGGTCTCAGCTACAGGAATTTCAGAATTTGTCTTTGTGGGCTGAGTAATTTAAATTTTAACAGTTCAGTTTTTTGTGTAGACTGCATTGGCTTTTAAAATCAAATGCCTAATAGCTCAAACGTCTCTGTGAGCTTCTCAGAGGTCTCTATGTATGTCACAAGACAAAATTACACAGGGAAGAGCACAGACCTCCAAAAAGACAAAAACTTGGCCCTATTTAGGAGCTGAAATCCATAGAAGTGTTTGCAACAGCCTTGCTGGATTCATAAATGAAAACCCATATTTTTCAGTCTACCAAAATCTAGAGCATCCTTGTCTATTGAAATCTGGGTTGTGGCCTTGTAGCCAGACAAATGCTATTGCCTTTTCTAGTAGCACCTTGGGTTCTGAGAGAATTCTGCAAGGACAAGGGTTTGTCAGATCTCGGTTGCCAGGGCTTGCCTGAAGCTTTTTTCTGCTCTTTTATAGCAGTTGTCCAAAACAGTGATAGGTGTTACCTAATCAGTTTTGGCTTTAGCCTGCTTTTATATGGTTGTATAATTTGGTGCCTGTTTTTATAACAATCTTCATCAGTTTCTCTGCCTAATGAGTAGAAGTTAAGTCTCTATTCTTTTAAAAATTAACTGTCTGGATGGCAGCATGGAGAACAGACATTAGATAATAGCAGAGGCTTGGAAACTGTGAACACAAGGTGGTACCTGAGCCAATCAAGCTACAACCAGCCACCCCACCCACCACCGAGGAGAGCTGAGTAGTCTAAAGAGGAATAAGCTCTCATCAGTAGCCCTGATGCCTTTCTCTTGGAGAAAAGCAATGGCTAGGGACAGTTTGCCATAACCCTCTCTCCTATTCCAGACTAAGCAGGATTCGTGGAGCAGTCTGTAGATAGCATAACAGGATAGAGAAGAGAGAGGTATTACAAGGCCTGTAAATTCAGAAAAGGTTTTTTTTGTAGTTGGTTGTATTTTTTATTGTAATAAATAGATTTGGACTAATAAAAAGTTCTCTTTTTTTAGGCTTTTGTAGTTGAACAATGCATTCTTAAATTCTTGACTTTTTATCCAGGTAGTGTGTATGAGGCCCACATAAACTGCATGAGCTGTACTATAATACTGTCCTTAGAAGTGGGCAAATTTGGGCTCTGGGGGTTATAGTTGGCTTCCCTTGGTTGCATAATGGACACAGAGATTTAAAAAAAAAAAAAGAGGAAAGCAAAAAATGTTTTCATTGCTATTAAGGAGAACTTCTACCAAGTGTTTTGTATGTGGGAAAAGAGAAGGTATGGTAGAAATCCTTTTTCTGTCTTGGCAAGCAGTGAAAGTGGAAGTTTATAAACCAAGTGAACCGACAAAAGATACACATAAGATTGAGCTTGCTGCCAGGTTTGCACAAGTGTCAGTCTGTGTAGTCCTTGTGTGTCCCGGACAGCTCCATTGCCAATATGAATACCAGAGTATAAGAAGAGCAAGAGGTCCTGGATGTCATTGCCAATGGCTACACTGTGGTGAGGCAGTTGTTTGTTTACTTTAATAATATTACAGCTTGCAATCAATACTCACACAGTTTGCTGAGCCCTGAGGGGACAAAGATAATGGGTTTTTTCTTTCTATCTGGAATTCACTGGCTTGTGCCTTTTACATGACTAGTTTTTAAACCAGCTCACCATTATTTTGAGAGGAAATTTCCAATGCAGAATTCATCCCCTGGGAAAAAGACATCAGCAATAAATAGAAACATGTTAATCACCTGATTTTCATCCCCTTACCCTGTCTAGCATTGCTGTGCTCTGTTCTTTCCCATGCTCTTCTCAATATTTCTCCCTGTTAATCTTTATACTATGTGTGAACACTCTCCAAAAGTGTAAGTGTTGGCTCCCTACATTGTCGCAGAAGGTAGTGGGAGGAGAGGGGTTTGGAAATTTACTCACAGATGTTCATCTGAGGCCTGAGAGTAGCTGGCAATTTGCAGGAACTTCATCCTTGCACTTAAATGTGTGGATCAGCAGCTTGTTTGGACTTAGGTTCAGCAGATATGGCATACAAGAGCAACATGCAGCATATATTTTGGAAGTATATTTTTAATATTGTGATTCCCAAAACTAGTTCTATGCAGAGCTGTGAAGCTCCATTATAAATAAAATTTTCTAATTCTTGCTAATACATAAGCAGCGGGTTGGTTTTTTTAAATAACTCAATAAGTTTCAGTAGGACAGTTAGCTAAGGAGGTTTTGTAAAGAAAAAAAACAAAATCAGTTTTCTGGAATAAAGTACAAATTTTCTGAATGAGGAAAATTTCTTTGAGATTTCACTTTCCTTCACAGAGTGAGAAGTTGTTACAAGGCCTCTACTGTGCTAACATAACACTTGAACTCTCTTGAAGATATAAATGGTGCAGAACCCTTATAAATAAGTCTGCCTATCCATAGATTTTGTACTGTTGCTTATCACTCAGTCATGGGATACGTTCTACATGAAGCTGGTAGCCAGGGAAAACAACCCTAACAGATTCTTGAAATCTGAGGCATCAGTTTCTTCTAGGTATCAAACTCTGCTTTGACACCAGGGATTCAGCAACACATTTTTGAGAGAATGAATTTAGGGATCAAGATAGTTATTAATGTAGCTTTCTTCATAACCAGGTGGGTTTTTTACTAAGAATTATCATTTCAGATATGCTGTGAACTATATTATTTATCACAGTTTGCCATAAAGTGGTTTTCTGTGTTGAGTGCTGAATGCGAAAATGTGACTTTTGCTAGCAGAAAAGGGTCAGAATTCTCATCAGAGAAAGTGTTTTTCTGCCTAAAGTCCTGCAAAATTGTCTTTCAGTGGTGGTGAATGTGTGTGGGTTCATTTGGCATATTGTTTTTATTCCTCTCCTTGCTGCCATCAGTGATGAAGTGTAATTAGTTTCTTGTCCAGGAGTCTGTGAAGAAACCTGTAAGAAGTATTTTCACTGACAGGGCAATTTAATTGAATGGTGTAGCTAGTGAGTGGTAGGTCTTCTGGCAGGAAACAGGAGAGCTTATAATAAGTTGTGTCCTGGGGTGAGATCTACTGAGGTTCTACTTCAGTTCAGCTCCTCTTTTCAGTGTTCTGGCACAGTGGTACATTGTGTTGCTTACACAGGAGTGCTTTTGGAGACAGCCACCAGCCAAGGCCTGAAACTTCTCACACATTTGTTTATGATCAGTGGCTAGACAATTTCACAGTTAATAGCTAAAGATCAAGTGTGGCTCAGACACTCAGGTTTGGACAAACAGCTTCTCCAGTCTGACACCATGTTACTGGTCTAGCGGCCATGGTGTTGATGGCTGTCTTTCAGTTCACAATGAATGAGTAAAGGGTTCTTTGATGATATGTCTAATGTCTGCCCTCTTTCCCAAGCCTCATTGTGTGTAGGACGCGCTTCCCTTAAAGGCAACATGATCCAAAGGATAACTTTCTAATTTGTAGGTAAAAATTAGTGTGTTGTGGGCCACAGAGATAGCGAACTGAGTGCCAGTTTTATGGTACCTTCTAATTGTTGCAGCCATTATGTAATTTTCTTAGTTTTACTGTTTTCAGGCAAGTGGTCTGCATTGCATTTGGGTGCAAGCAGACAAGCAGATCTTATGTCAGAAAGCCATTTACACTTTTTGTCACACGGTGGTTTGGCTTTTGGAGTAATTAATGCCACCACTGTGGTTACAATTACTTTGAAAATGGTAGTCTGTAGTTGGGATATATCAGCTGCCCTTTGCAGTAAAATCTTATCTTTTATTCCTTTGGCCCGTTTTTGTGCATCAGTTTGCTTTTGTGGAAGAGAGCTCTGGGGAATTCATTTTAACCCTCTATTGTCCTGTTGCAACCTGTTCAGAATTACAGGCATGCTCATGCAGAGGTTGTACTGGGATAATGTGGTACTTTTGGACATGTCAGGTGAAATTATAAAGAGAAGATGTGAGGCTGTCACATCTCAGGCATGTTTGATCAGCCCTTGTTTTGTAAGCTTGCAGTGTGTGTCCTGCTGGTTCCAGCAGCAAGCTGTTAGGGAAACGTGTATTCCTAAAATGTACAATGAGGACTGTGTGGGTCTTGTGCAGGAATTAGCAAGCACGTTTGAAGTGCAGAGATGTGTTGTCAAGTGGGCAGAGCACTTGACAGGTGTCTGAGAATAATATGTCTTTCTTCAGCCTATACATTGAGTCATTGTATGATATTTAGCAAATTGCTCCAACTGTTTCCCCCCACAGGAAGTTGAGGAACCTGCTCTACAGTGAGACCTGTAAGAGATAGTATAACATATAATGATTATAAAGATACAGTTCTTTGCCAAAGCTTGGATAATCATTGTTAACAGTGGCATTAATTATAATTTGTTTCCTTAACTGAATAGGAGTTTGACGTATGCAGTTTGGATTTCAGTTGGGCAAACTGATCGTTGATCGAATGGTGCAGAAGTTTTGGTGATATTTTTTCACTTATAAAGAGAATTCCTATTTTAATGAGAGTAAAGATCTTTATAATTTGAAGCCAATTGCCAACAGAGGTTGGCAGATTGCTAACAGAAGGTTCAAGTAATTTACATAAGGAAATACAGATGTTTCAAGCATTGTGGAGGTCTGTGGACCCTGAGAGGCTTCTGTTGTTTGGAGAGAAACACGAGGCATCTCTCACTCTGTTTCTGTTATGCCAATGTATCCCTATTCTACTCCTCCCTCAGTCAGCCCTGTTAACCCCTTCCCCATCCCGATAACCCTCATTCACTCCCTCCCTATTTCCCTACTGGCTTCCATGCCCCCTGACAATTGGTCCCTGATGCTCTCCTAGCCACGACCCCCTCTATACTTGAACCTGGACCCTTCCCATGAGGTTTGCCTTTGACCCTGGACAATCTGCATGCATGGCTGGAATAAACATCTCTGTGGAACCCCTACAAAGGCCCTTCTTGCCTCTTTGACATCACTTTATCAACAACTATTCTGTTTTTCAACAAAGTATCTTTTACATTGTTACAAAAATAGTTGGTGTTCCTTCTAATGTAGTATTTACATCTTGTTTTGGAACGGTGTTAGCTAGTACTGAAAAAAATCATGAAACTAAGAGGCAAAAATCCTTTTTTTTTTTTTT
>VZTB01003579.1:30479-41089 GCA_013397245.1 Thryothorus ludovicianus
TGGAATACTGGAACTGAAGAAAAGAAAAACTGCAACCGGTGTTTTTGCCTCTTTCTCACCTGCAGTAAAGTTAGTTCAAAGCAGTTGAGTAGACAAGGTTCGCTGTGAGTTATAGGAGAGAAGCTGTAGCTGCCGGTACCATTCTTCTGGCTGCTCCACGTGTTTGCTCCAATCTCCCAGCCACGTGGTGGTTCCTTTGTTTCAAAGTTGCTGTTAGTTCAGAGTCCTTTCTGGCTCCAAAAAGCCTGGTGAGTTCTTAGGCAGCCAACAATTCTCTCACCACCCCTCCAGGAAACAAAGTTTCAGTTAAGCCAGAGAAATTAAATCAGCCCCGGCCCTGCCACCCCGGGCAGGACTGGCCCTGGGCCCAGCCGAGCCCGGCTGGGCCCCGCCGCCCTCCGAGGCCTGAAGCGAAGTGAGTTCTCCCCCCCGGTTTCTTCTTTTGTTTCAAAGAATGTGTCTTTACAAAAAAACGCAGCAATCTCATTGGTTGAAATGAACAGCGCCACCCCAAGACAACTGTATATAATTGATACAACTGCAGCTTTGTTTTTCCGTTTAGAAAAAAAAATATTTTTTACAGATACCTGATTTCCTTATAAACACATCAAAATTCATGGCAGGAAACTGGGAAGTAGCTGTGAGGTTTGATGAGTTATTCTGTTTGGAAGTAGCTGATGTTGAGAGAAAAATTTGATTCCAAGTAAAATGAATAAGAAAGAGTTCTTGAACAAGAAGGATATAGAGGAGTTGTGAAAAAACTCATAGGACTATAAGCAACAGTCACAGCTGTAGTATACAGCATCACTTCCTCTCGGGTCCTCTATTTCAAAAGAGAGGAATATATATATAAGACCCCAGGAAGAGATATTTTAACCATGTCATAGATGTAAACAATTTATACATGAGGCTGTAGTTCTTTTCACGCAGATTGTTGTCAGAACCCAGGACATTTCTCTGACTGCCCTGGAAGCTCAGGGATCTTGGCACACCTGTGCCTTTGTTTTCAGTCCATGGAAACAATTACCAACTTTAAAGAATTACAAGTCACAAGAGTTTGAATAGAATAATAGTTAATTTGTCATAGGGAGTAGATTTTGGGTTTATTAGAATGGTATGTAAGTGAAGACAAGATGGAGGACCCTCGTGGTTTTTGTTCTTCTTCCTTCTTCTTCTCTTGCTCCATTTTTCTGCTGTGATGGTGACACTGTTTGATTGGTTTAGAGTAGAGACTGACTGTCTAACATAGGTGAGAGGTATTGGAAAATAATTGTAAATAAAGTACACATAGTTTTTAGTATAAAAAACCAACACCATCCCAAGGGCGGGCAGTGTGCCACAAACTGACCTGCCAGACAGACCTCAGCAGGTCAGAGAAGGAATGTAATAGATAAGATGAAATAAACAACCTTGAAACCAGAGCTGGGGACTCAAGACTTCTTCTTTGGTCTTGGGACTGGGAAAACTGACTTCTAATAATTTGGGAGCCACTTCTGAAATTCAGAAACCTGACAGATTGTGTGGTCGAGATATAGTTTCACATATTGCAATGATCAAAACCATCTATCTCATAGAGAATAACTATCCAAATCAACATAGTTCCTCTCTTGAAATGAAAATATCTTCTTTCTTCTGAAGATTTACTGTAACATGAATTTAATTTAGATATAATTTCCATTTATTTTTTTTTCTCAGTTTTGCCTGCAATTCACTCATGCTCCAATATACCTGCAGATGAGATTTTCCAGAAACAACCTGTTAATCTCTATATTAGCTCTGTGAGTTTCATCTCGTTGTTTGTCCTATTTTGCTTCCTAGACAGTGGACCTTTCATTTAAACATACAAATGCATAACAGTCAGGAGACATTTTATCAAAGCTGTGTGACTTGCTTACAATGTCATTTATTTGGAGTTAGGCACCAAAGAGGTTAGGTGCCTTATTTTCAGAAGCAAAAGATGCACACACAGCTGTGTAGCTCTTTAGACCATCATTTTACATATATTTAGGTCACTATGTTGGTTTAAAATTAGGTTGAGCAGTGAATAAGAAATGTCTCATCTTCTCCTGACAAAGACTGTAATGAGAACTGGCAGAAGGATGGTTTGAGTCCCCACCTGTGACAATTACAGGGAGAGCAGGAAATGTCAGGAACAAAAGCTTATGGCCTTAGGTATATGATTGTGATGGATGGAGGTCAGGTGATAAAATGAAATGTGTCCTCACCATCACAGAAAAGGATTTCAAACAAATTTGAGACCTAACCCCAAAGAAGAAGGTAGCTGAAAAAGATTCAGGAAAATTCTTACAGGCAACATAGATAACATAAAATTTCTTAATTCATAGAGAGAGCCACTGTAATCAAATCAAGACACAGTTACTTGCTAGTATTTACTTCTGACTAGAGGTGAAGGCCAATAGTAGGATAAACAGAAGAAAATAAGGTACATGAAAAAGCCATGGAGGGAAATACATTTTCTGGATTAAACAGACCTTCTTTACTTTGTGAAATCTATTCACAACTGTATACTTTGCTAATCCTTATCCTAACATACATAAATGAATTTTGTGGGAGAATTAAAATTAAATTGATTTAATTTTCTGGTTTCCTAATGACTTTCATTCTTTTTATTACTAAGTTTAAAATTCCTGAAAACAGTCTTGTCTTAATTCTTCTCCTTACTATTAAATGAAGATTTTTAACTTACAATAAATAATTTCCTTCTAATCATTAGGCTGATGATAGATCAGAAATAAAAATTATTAAAAAAATAAATAAATTTATTGTTATCCTTTTCTACTTATTACTTCGAACATTGTGGATAATCCTCACACTCACATTGTGAATAATTCACTCTCACTACAAAGAAAAAGAATTCTTGGTAGAATACCAGCAATGTTACAAAGCTTTCAAGTGTGACAGTGAAATAGGACTGTTAAGCCATTTATCACGAAGAAGTAGAAAAAGACTAATAGACAGCAAAACTAGAGACATTGTGATATCTCAGAAAACTAAAGATTTCTTCAGCACTGTTGCAAAGTTGTTAGAGAGCAGTGATGTTAAAGCAAAAGTAGTTGCTTTATGCATGATCCCTTCATTGTAGGCAGCTTCAAATCTTCCACTTCTTTTGTTGCTAACACAACTGGTTTGAGCCTCTGTTGTCTTGGGTCTGCTGAAAGCAAGCCATGAAGAAATCTTCATGTGGTTTTACAGCAGGAGTCAGGGTGAACTGCTTGAATTGTACTTGTGTGTACAACAATGTAGGCAATGCTGTCTCACCCATTACAAAGAGCTGCCCTACATAACTATGAATAGGCTACCCTGTCTCCATTCCTCTACCCAGTCCTGATGATAATTTAGGATAAAGGACAAATGCCACAACAGCTTTAGAAATTAAATCCGAGCTGTTGTTTTCTCCAGGAAAGCAGTGACAAAATGCTCTTTATAGATGTCCCACTGGGCTTTCATCCAAGGGCTGCCCCATATCTACTTTGACCAGTTTGCCCTCCAGCAGAAGCAACCTGCCAGGACTGGAGCACTCATACTAATAAATGCACTGCAAGACACATTTAGAAGAAAAGTGGAGTTCCTTCCCCAGTCCACTCACCACTCTGAATTTCCCAGAAGGGAGATCAAGAGCCAGTGGGGAAATCACATTGAATGACACAGGAGAAACAAGCTGGTTAACAGTATTTCTTAGTTACTGCCATTCTCTATTAAGATATTTTCCAGTAAAAAAATTAAAATACTTGCTTCCAATAAGCCAGCTGATAAGTTGCTTTCCAATTAACTGCTCTGGTCTTGTTTTATTTTTTGTTGAAAAGTGTCAGCTATTACTTCCTTCATATTTTGAGAGTTTGCATAGTCCCCCATTAAGGCTTTTTTTTTTCAAGAAGAAAAGTTTCTGTATCATCTCTGATGTTTAAACAGTGGTATTTAAAAATACCTAGATGACTGCTTTAAGTTATGCTGGAAAGCAGTTTTCTATCTCCACATGGGAGTACAATTCAAGCTGAATTTTCAGAATCTTCCATAACTTCTGTGGGCTGTGCTCTGTATCCATGACATTAAAAGAAGGATTTGTGATCTCTTCAAATAAACAAGAATTTATAAAATAAATATTTCATACTTTGGAGAAAAGCTGGTGATTTCCTTTCCTGTGATTGAGCAGCAATATCTTTTAGGCATAGAAGTTTGAGCAAAATGGATATGAATGTGATTGACTTGTTAAAATAAATTCTACATTGTTAAAAAATTTAAAAAATTCCTCTAGATATTATATTGATGAGCATTTAACTTTTTTGTTTTGTTTTCCAGACAATTTTACATTTTAAGGTAGTTTTTTAAACATTTTTATGCTCAATATGTGTCTAAATTTAAATCCTTACAATATTACAATAGTTACTAATTTTTGAGGAGGAGAAAGGGAATGCAAGATGGGGAGCTTATGCTTTTCCAGATTTTGATGTCTTCAATTTGAGTTATCTGGTCCTAAAATGAATTTTTTCACCTTTTATAAACATAACAGATATCAGATTAATTCTACAGCAGAAGTTGCTTAATGAAAAAATTTGTTTCAAGAATTGCAAAAGATTACATCTCTCAATAAACAGATAATGATAGGTAAATTCTTCATATTAGGTAGATGGAAATGATTTGGTCTCATTAAAGTTTACTGTATAAAAATAACTTTTTACCCCATGGTGTACCTGATTTGAAGAAACAGCCACCTTGCACCCTGCACAGAATAAACGATGTCTCCTTTCTAAATGGAACTCTGCTGTGTAAGGAACTCCTAAAATCTGCAACAGTTTTAGGTAGCTAACATATACATATTTCCATGCTTTGTCTACTGAACCATCACTCTGCTCTTCCAACCACAGAATAAGGTGTTCTGTATTTGAAGGTAAATCTAAATTTGATATATAAAGTTATTTCATGAGATTAGTTGTAGTTTTGAAATCAAAATTTTTCCTAGAAGTTGGGATTTTGTGAATTCCAGCCTTACAGTCTTATCTCCACCAGTAATAAATTTTTTACATATATATACATATAAAAGACAAAATAAGGCTTCTGTCACCTAGAGTAGGAAAATGTTAAATAACATAAGCCAAATCCATGAAGTGACCAGGACAATTCTTATATTTCAGCTGTAAGATATTGTCTTGCATCTTACTCAAGCTGATGGTATATCTAATCAATTAATGCACTTTTTATTTTAATTTTCTCATTCTAAACAAACAGTGGAAACTATTGAAAGGATTTTCTTCTGGCTTTCCCATTATAGGTCAATGCTGTCAGAGTCTGAATGTTATAATTTATGGCTTAAACATCTTCATGAAGGAACTTTGCCTATTATAGCAAAACTGTATTACAAAAGCTGCAGGGAAAAAACTGGACCCTGAACAGGCCCTCTGACTGAGGCCCTGAACTGCTCCCTGATGAAAATAAGATAAAGTGACTCAGGAGAGAAGAAGAATACATTCACAGAGGGATCAAGCTTAGCCCCTTTGGGGTGGAGAGCACAGCCCCGGGGGCTATCAGGTGCCAGGCTCACAGAGACCCTCACACCAGGAGTGGGGAGAGGAGAGATTTTGGGTGTGGTGAAAAAGCCTCTGGTCTGAGGCAGTCAACACCCACCCTCTGCTGTGCACACCAGCTCAGCTGTAAGGCCCCTTCACCCCAGGAGAAGCCACATCTATGTGAAGGACAGTGGAGGGGGTGCCATGGCCCATCAAAGGCCAGCCTCCAAAAAAGGGTCCCCTGCCCTCCCCAAAGGAGGACCCTGGGTGCTCCCACCTGGCCCAAAGGTATATTATTCCATTGGATGCTACACATGTTGGTGGCAGTGCTGGGCTGCAGGGGACCCTCACCACCAAGAAGGCCAGGGGAGTGCCAGAGGTGTCTTTGGGATCCTGAGAAGGGTGATACACTTCCACGTAACATGTGTCACAGTATTCCTGACCCCTTGACCCCCAAGCACACATGTTTTTCTATTTCCTTCTCTCTTTCTTTTCTCTTTCTTTCTTTCTCTTTGCCTCTTTTACTGTTAAATAAAACATATCAATTTTTTGACACGAGCATCTAACCTCATTTGGTTTTAATCATGTTTTTTGGATATATTTCAAGCCTTTCTGGGTCCGATCTGTTTTATTCACAGACCCTTAGTTTCCTTTGGTCTTCTTTCCTTGGCTCATAAGAACCACTGATATTACCTGTGTAGCAAATGCCAGCAGAGAGGTGAAGACTCTAATTTGCAGTACCTGATAGCTGGGTTAATTGCAACTCCGACAGAATACAACTTTGTTTTATCCTAGACAGGAGGCGGAACCACCTGGAGTTATTTTTGTCCTCCTAGATTCTAACAAAATTTCTCTTCATTTATACAAGCCATGTGCTTCTATCAGACAAGCAGACATACAATAAATGTATTTTCCATAATTTTGTATAAAAGAAATTACTTTTCTTGCCAATCCAAGCCAGATCAATCAAAATGATACAAAGAAAACTTTTCAGACCCCTAAACTTTCTTAAAATGAGGAAGTTACTAAGATTGCGTTCTCATAACATAAATGCCACTGGGCTTATCCTCAGGTAATTTTAAATTATACATATACATATACATATACATATACATATACATATACATATACATATACATATACGTATACGTATACGTATACGTATACGTATACGTATACGTATACGTATACGTATACGTATACGTATACGTATACTTATACGTATACATATACGTATAGGATGTATATTATACATTATGCATAATATTTGAAATTATATTGATATTGACAATCAAGTTACTCTTTGAGATGAAGGTCACAATATAGACATACAGTTTGCTGACTTCTACTCAGTGTCTTGGCCAATCACTAACTCCTTCTCTTCTGGTAGACATTCTTTTGAATAATTAATAGTTGATGAATAATATTAAACCATAATAAAATATATTATAAAATATCCTAGACATTTTATTTCTTAATTGTTAAATTGTTTCTAGCACTGGCAAAGCTACTTTTGTAATCTGAAAATTGGAATACTCGAGAGGATCTCAAGTTATCTGAAAGATTAGAGGCCTGTGATTTGCAGATTCTCTCACATAATATTTCTGAATTTACTAATAACTTTTCCTTTCCATTGTAAATATTGTTTTATTTAGAATTCTTTTATTGCTGTGTGATCTATTCAAATAGTGTATTTTTATTTTCATCTAAGTACTCTCATTCCCTTAACAACTTAACCAAAACTTTTCTTGAATTATTTACTTTATGCCAGTTCCAAATGTTTCTTCTCACACTTCAGTATCACTCATTCTTCAGTTTTCTTTTCCCATTTCCTGTCAGTTTCCCTCAGATCTGTTCCACTCCAACTACATCATAAGACTTACTCCTTTTCTACCTTAATTCTCCCACAGTAGCAATTAATTGATCATAGAATCATAGAATCACAATGTGATTTGGACTGGAAGAGACCTTAAAGCTCAACTCATGCCACTCCCTGCCAAGGGCAGGGACACCTTCCACTAGACCAGGCTGCTCTACATCCCATCCAATATTGCTTCTCAGGGATGGGGCAGCCACAGCTTCTCTGGGTAACATGTGCAAGGGCCTCACCACCTTAATAATCAGTTCTCCACAGCAGGGGAAATATTACACACTTTGGGACTTGGTCAGACCAATGGAGAAATTATTAATATTCAAAATTAGTATTCACTAAATAATATCTTTAGCATACAGTACAGGTACAAACATTGTTCTTTCAGAATTATGGTAGTCAGCAGTTGAGCGTATTAATAATCCTTAGGGATGTACGCATAACAAAAAAATATGATGATTAATGCTGTTATATAACTTGTTTCTACCTTACATCAGGTAAACAGTTAAATGTTACATATAATCAGGAAATATTTTTATATTTTCTCTAGCTGTGATTTTTAGTATTGAGAAGTTTTCTTCCTCCCTACAATCAAGATATATGGAGATGGGCCACACAGGCACAGTGTTGAGTCAGAGGCAAGCCAGATTGCTGCTTAAAATTTCTTAAAATAAAATACCCCTGTTAGACTAGCCAGGGACTAAAGCAAGGTGTCAGATTAGGGAGATGTATAGCTCTGATGCATCTTGAGGGAGATATTCAGGCTGGGAAGGCAGAGCAGAGGTATTAATGATTCTATATTAGTGCCACAAACAGCAACATCTATGGCAAAGACTGAGATCTGTGCATTTTCTGTACAACTGTTCAGTAACTGAGACACATGATACCAAGCATTGAAGCCTTCTGTGTCCAAAAGTCCAGTTTTAGTATCCAGCTAGTTTTTGTAAAGATTTCTTTTCCTTACACATTTAATCAGCCATAATCTGTTTTGGATTATGCTGCTACACTATAACTTTAATAGCTATCAGAGGTTTGCTCCAGAAAAAAAAGCAAACCACGTTTATCATTGTGCTTGGAGGACAAAAATCGGTGCACATAATGAAACTGCCAAGAGCTGTGAGGGCAACATTGAGGTCAGGATATCTAACTCTCAACAGCTGTTGAAAGACTCTCCACATGTGTACTAACAGTTTGCCACAATGCCAAATATCATGCAGGAATGACAATAAATAGGGTTTCCTGTCATCATTTTAATTTTCATGTATATCATAGCCTTTCTGCTTCTTTTCATACTAAAAGATTCTAGTCAGGTGTTTCTTCTTAAACAGCACATATATGACACCTGACTGAAAAAATATTTTCTAAGTATTTCATGTTTCTTAGAAGAGAATAATCAGGTTGTATAACATTAGATGATTTCCCATTAAATTACAGAACAATAATTGGTTATTATGGTGATGAGCAAAATATGATCTCCTAAAGATTTTACTATTGTAGGGGATTTTCTCCAGCATTTGAAAGAAAAGTTTAATGCTGTTTCATGGGGAAAAATTCTGTGTTTTCACAAGATTTCATATTTCAGGAACATGAACATATGCAAAATCACCACCTGAACAAAATCATCACAATATGAACATGACTGTGTTCTGAGAATGTAGAAAATTTCTACAGTATTTTTGAGATAAGCAAATAACTAATCCAAGTGATTCTTTCATAGCTTATTCCAAATAAGTTTATTTAAGGACAGTTTAAAAAGTCATTAATGAAAATGCGACTAACAATAAAACATTGTTTCTAAATGCAAAAGAAGAAGTGCTATATTAGGAATATTAATTTGGAAAAATACTTAAGTCTTTTGATGTTCTTGGGAAACTTTAAAAGGCACTTGGCCATAAAGTGAATTGTGTAGCAAGAGTATATTTAAGTTCATTAGGACCAGTAAAGAAAAGCAGCAAGACTTTAAAAAATAATAAGTAAACTTTGAAATAGTAAAGTAGACTGTTAATGGGAGTGAAACTACATCACTGTGCTCTCAGAGAACAAAAGAACTGAGATCAAGGAGAAATTAGAGAAAGAAGAATATAATTTGGTTTTACATACAAACTAATGTGATTTAAAAAAGGCCATTTAAAAAGTAAATTGATTACCATGTGGGTAGAATAAATCAAGACTTTTGATTGAGCAAAAACAACCTAGGTAAAATTGGCAGAGTTTATTCCCCTGGAAAACAATTTGGTAAAATATAGAGGAAAGAGTTTGAAAAGAAATCCATTGTGTATTAAATACATACATGTCATGGGTTGCAGTGTAAAATATAATCAGGGCTGTGTTATTCNCAGCGGAGGGTTGCACCTTTTCTCCAGGACCACTATTTCAACAGGGCCACAACTGATTTTCTCCAGGAGGACTGCAGCCACCATTGCAAGTAGACTGCTGCCAGCAGAGTGTCAAGTTGTATTCTGACTCTGTCAGTGATTTTCTTTTTCCTTATTGCATGTATTTTATTTCCTTTTAGTTTTATTTTCCCTTTTCCTAATAAATTGTATTTCTGACTTGAAGTGTCTCACTGGTTTTGCTTTGCAAACCAGAACATTAATTTGGCGCCCAAAGTGCGGCAAGGAGGTATTGAGAAAAGTAAGATTTACAATTTTGTACTGTGGAAACCTATTCGCTATGTTTCTCAGCATGCTCACCTGCTTCTTATATCTCTTGCTCTATATTTTTCCACACATGGGGGATTATCTGCCGGTTATAATGCTCTTGGGTTAATCTGGGTATGGTATAAAAATTGTTTTATTGGTCTATTATGTCTATTGCATGATAACCTCCGAAGCAATGAGTATAATTTGGAATATATATTCAATTTTGTTTGCTTCTTCTAATCTAGACTGCTTCTTCTGGGACCTCAACAATCTCAACCAGCCCCTAGGGGGAAGAATAAATAACTTACTTTCAGACTTAACACAGCAGTTTTTGGAAATGTTGAGTTGTCTCTGGATGCCAAGGACAGCATAGTGTTGTTGTTAGTTCTGCTTTGTCTTCTCTGCACAGCTTGCAACATGCTAAGAAACAAAACACTACAGGGTGTGATGCAGCATCTTCTTGAGGAAGTGGAAAGGAGAAGCAAAGCAACAGCGTCCATATCCACACAGAATGCCACAGAAGAGGAAAGGACCGAACACCAAACAACAGTACCCATATCCACACAGACTGTCACA
>VZTB01003587.1:10055-22328 GCA_013397245.1 Thryothorus ludovicianus
AGGAGAGGAGAGGAGAGGAGAGGAGAGGAGAGGAGAGGAGAGGCACAGGAGATACAAAGAGCAGAGAGAAAAGGAGGGACAAAGAAAAGAGGAAGAGAGAGAAAGATGAAAAGTGTAAAAGAGACAAAACAGAGATGAACATGAACAAGAAAGATTAATGTAACAAGGAACAGGAGGCAGAAACAAGGAGGAGGAATAGGAATTAGACACTACAAAAAGAAAACTACTAAGATGCCTTGAAAGAGAAACCTACAAAGCTGCCTGGAAACCTGTACTGTCAGTAAATTCACATATGGCACACCTGAAGAATGAGATACCATCATGAGGGAGCCAGAAAAGTGCAGGAAGAGAGGCCATGAGAATCATATTCAATAGACAAGAAAGATAATAAGAAATGAGAAATTACAAATAAGACCGGAAGGTTGACACCTGCAAAGATGGGAGAGTAGAATACAAAGCAAGCACGAAGAAGATGAAGTAAAATAGTAAATATATATTAGAAAGATGAATATCAAGATATATTCACACACAGGTACCCTTCAGTTTGCTGGTACAGCCTGAAGGGTCTTGGAGGACTAGCTGCCTTTTTTATTTTTTACAATGCAGTTTGCTTTCTAATCCCTTTTTATGCTGCTTTGGGTTGTAACCTCCCTTTTTTGGAGGGATCCTGTATGACTCCCCCACATCACCTCTGTCCCAGTAACATTGGGGTGCTCCCATCACCCTCCCAGGCTGCCCCAGCCCCTCATTTTTACTCACCCCCAAAATAAGGCACAAAATGAGTGAAACTGCCCTGGGCAGCACCTTGCTGACCTAATAATCTAATAATCCAACCTAATAATGCCATTTCCATCTGTGCATGCCCCAGCCCCACAAAGGGAGGGAAGCCCTCAAGCAGGTGAAGCCCCCCCAGTTCCTGCCCCACAGCAGAGGGAAGTGTGCCCAAGGATGGAGCCTCATCTCCTGGAGCTGCTCTGCTGTCAACACACACATGCACATCAAGTAAAGAATGCTTCAGACCGAAGGTGGATGTAATTTTATTTTACACCAATTTTGGCAGTTCTGGAAAGTAGGGAGAGTCATCATCATTTAAGACTTCATGCTGTCATCTAAATACTCCATACAAATACAGCTGATAAATGAAAATACAGACTTCAGCACATATATATTGTTGAAATTCATGTTGAGAACAGATTAAACAACAACAAGCAGCACATCTTATCCCTGCATAAAACAGCATTTTCCAGTTTCACACCATAGAGAGATCAAAAGCAAAAAACAGTGAGTTCTGCAAGCCAAGCTGTTCCTAACTTGGATGCACCACTTTACCCTCAAGGAATGCACTGCCAAACAATATGGCCACTGCCACCCCTTCTAAATTTGACTGAATTTTATCCATGTAACAAGAGCAGAATTTGATCCTTCTACTGGACAGTGCTTTGCTGGTGCTCTGGTGATGAACACCCTCTATCCTGAGCTACTGAACTCTGTTTACAAAACAGCAGGGTGTGTGTATAATTACTAACAACCAGAAAAGAGAAATCCTTTCTCATAGACAGAGATGGATTGAGTTGAATTGCAATAAATATCAAATCTACAAAATTACTGAGAATCCTATATAAATGGAGAAGGCAAATGTAACAAAATAAAAATTAGCAACATCAAAGACTACCATTCATCAGTAAAACTTTGAGATGTGTAATGACAGAGCATTATTTAGCACTTGGTTTTTATTTATTTACTTACAATGTCTCCAAAGTGAAATTTCATTTAGTTGCAGTATAAAACATGCCACGAATCTGAGCTACTGATCTCAAGTTTCCTTCACAGTGAGTGGTGATATGGGCATTAAAGTTCAGCATGTGATCCACCAAATCAAATGCTGAGGTCTAATTTTGGACAGGATAAATGATCCTCATGTTTATGAGAGCTCCTGTGGGTCAAACAACCCAAATGGTTTTTGCACACTGCTTCCTCTACCTGAATGATCATGGATGAGCCACTGGGAGCACAGAGGGAGCATGCCACAGTCACTGGGAAAGAAGGATGCACCAGTGACCTCCTTCCAAAGGTGTCACTGGGAGACAACTGGGCTGGGACTGAGCAGTGCCACATATTCCTCTTGTGTTCTGCTGTTCTGTGTATCAGGAGCAGTCCAGGATCTGAGCTGCACAAAACCAGGTTTGAGCTGCACAAAACCAGGTGCTGTTGCACCCTTCTTGGTTCCACCTCCGTGACTAAAGATCTGATCCTTGCTTTGAGAAAAAGCATCTGCATTAATGGAAGACAGGGCAGATTTGCAATGAGCATGCTGATAAGCATCATCAGGGCAGGAATCTCTTTGGCATGACAGGGTAACCTTACTGCCCCTCAAAGTCCTGTTATGCTACCTGAATTGGATCTGTACAGAACAACTATACAAAAAGGATAATTCTTCCTGAAAGTAGCAAAGCCAAGTTATGACTTTACTTTGTGGAACAACTCTTTCAGGGCAGCAGTCTCAAATGCAGTTTATCAGCAACAACCCCTTTTTCTTCAGCTCTTAAAAGAAGCAATCAGAGTTGGTTTCTCAAAGTTTGGCAGGAAAATTATCCTCCAATTTCACCTCTAGAGTGCCCATACCTGGAAAATCCTTCTGTAACTTGAGCTCACTGGTGGACTGAGTCACAGCCTTGGCATTTATCTTTAAGGCTTTCAGCTGCATCCTGTTATCACTGTCTTCACCATCAGAGATGGGACTTATTTCTTGAATTTTCAAGAGATCTCCAGTACTGAAAGTCTTCTCTGTGTTGCTGGAACTCATTCTCAGGGCTTTTGGTGGAAGGCCTTCCTTCCTCGAGCTGATCTTCTGAAGTTTAGCAGGGAGCTTGTTCTTCTCTTCTGCAGCATCAGCACAGTCAGGTGGACAAACCTGTTCTCTTCTGGTTTTCTTCTCAAAAGGACTGTTCAAGAGAGATGACTGGGACAGGTTTTCTTCTTGCTCTTTAACACTGTAAGGAGGGGTGGGGACTTCAAACGTGGCGTGAAACTGAGAATAATCGACACGGAAAAATCCATCTTCCAGAGACATTACTGGGAGGAACCTGTGACCCCAGAGCACCTCATCCTCTGTGTATGAGGTCCTGGCTTGGCACGTCATTCCTGTGGAAAGGGACAAGAGCATGGCATTCCATGAGCAGGCAGACTGGCACAGGGAACAAAAAATACATGATAAGATAGAAATCAATTGCAGCCAGCAAGTCAACAATTTTATAGATTATAAAATGGGGCAGTTGTTCCTAGACAATCCTCTGAGAGTCAGTGGAGTGCCTCTAATTGACTGACTAGATTTTTATGCAAATAATGCAGACTTGCAACCAAGCCAAAACAAAATGTAAAATTAAAACAGTATTGGCTGGTGTGCTGGTTTCAGCTGGGATAGAATTAATTTTCTTTACCATGTCTAGTACTGGAAGCCTACAATTAGGTCATCCCAAAGCTTCCCTTTTCCAGGCTGAACAATCCTAATTCAGCCTTGAGAGAGTAATACTGTTTCTTGGGGAGGGAAAGAACTATTGCTTGGCAGAGGCTTAGAGAATTCTTTGGCAAAGATCAGGTGTTGGGGGAGACAGTGCCAAATAAAAAATGTGACCATGCATTTCTTCTCTAGGCTGTTTTACTTTTTCTCCAAAAAGTCAGGACAAAAGCTGTGCAGAGACTGAAGCTCTTTCACACTCAGACACAGGTGGCATTGTAAACTCAGTGAAGATTTTGATCCACTTAGTGCAAAATACATCATTTACGTGTGTGAACTCACAGCTAAAATGTGTTCTAACCAAGCTGGCCAATCTCTTACCATCTCACCACAACAGCACACAATAATTTATACAAATATCCCAGGTGAGCAGAACTTCAGGACTTCCTGTCATGGTGGTCTCCAGAGGCAGAATTAGCAGTCAGTGAGCCCAAATTCTGATTTGCTCTCTGGTTACTGCCATGTGGATTCTCAAGTGTAAAATGTCTCCCTTTAAATATCCAGACAGGTAATTGCATTAAGGGAGGTTATGAATGTATGCTTATCTAAAGTAAATGGTTCATTTGCAGAGTAACATGAAGCCTCTGCAGGGAGCTAAAGATGCCATAGTCAATGTGAAAGAGCATTCTGCCCCAGTGGATTGTGAGTTTGTTCAGGGCCAGGGAGTGGAGAGCAATCAGACAGAGCTGACTGCACCCAGCTGCCCCAGAGGGACACCACTGTTCCAAGGCAGGAATGAGGCAGCTGCTAATCTTGTGGAAAGGAAGAGAAAGCTCTCTGATTAAACCAAGTTTAACAAATCCCCAGAAGAAGGAAGAAGATCAGAATGCTGATGACCATACTGAATGATTTGGATTTTAACAGTACTCGTGGATCATTGATGAAGAGCTCCTTATATAGCTGGAGCCCATTTTCATGGGATTCATAACAAATGTGTCCTCAAAACAGAAGGCCACAAAATCAGCTGTCATCTGGACAACACCATACCCAAATTTAAAAAAGAAACAAAATTCTTCTCATATTTGTCAATAACCATGTATGCCTACAACCTTTGTGACTATGAGGTCTGTATTTGTGCTGTAAAACTGGATTTCTAATTCTGAATTCAATTCAGTGCAAGCTAGGCTGAAAGGAATTTTGCAGCACTGGTCTCTTTTAAAGTTCAACTTTCTTTCAGAGTGGTGGTCCTGAAAACAGAAGCCCATCAGAGTGTTGAGCTGCTGCACAAAGAGTGGCAGGCTGTGTCTCTTGCTGGCCACTTTGGGAATTGGCAGAGCCCTGTGGGGAAGGGAGGTCTCTGTTGGCCACTGAAGCTCTGCAGCATATGGCAGGAAATGCTGGAGCATCCAGGACTAACAGCTGCCTTGCTAAAAATATCAGCACTGAAAAGAAAGACTAAAAATCAGAGTATGCAGATTATACCAAGGTTTACCTGTAGTCTCAACGATTCCTTCGAGGATGACAACTATTTCAAATTGCTCACTCCTCAGTGATCTTTGTGAGAGACAGAAGAAGGGGCTCTCAGAGTTAATTTCATGACAGATGGTTAAAGGGGAGACTAAAAACAGCTGATCAGCTCCAGTTCCAAATCCAACATCCAGCTCACATTGGTCTAGTGGCAGAAATTCTCCCTCCGGTGTCTGTCTGGACTAAAGATAAAAAGATGATTTAGTAATCACTGTGTGAGGCAAAACACAAAATCAATGCAATAAAGTTTAAACCTGCCTCTTCCATGACATTATCAGCTACATGGATTAGGTCTAAGGGTTTCATAATGGAGATTTAAATAATGCTAAATACTGTGAGGCTGCTATGCAAGACCAATTTTGACTTTTCTCATTATGCCAGTAGATTTCATCACCACCTACAAACTTTGCTGTGACACACATATTTATGTATACACTTGGACAGAAATGTCATGTACCACACATTACATGCCCTGTAATGGATGTTCAACATGAGGATCCTGTGGCAAAGTTCCTGTTAATGAGACCAAAATCTGCAAGCAACAATTCTGTTGTTTAAATTCACGTTCCAATATTTTTTATGTTACTAACTTTTGTTTAGCAGACACTGTGATGTACTAACTCAAACACCACAGTAATTGTTCAGTACCTCTGCTAAGTGGCATTTTCACAAAACCTCCTGAATTGACATTGAGGATGCTATCATGCCTTGCATGTACCATCTACTGCACATTTGCCTTAACAATGAATTTCTTATTAAGCCAAGTGCCTCATTTTTCTTCCCATCATTTCATGGGTCCAATAAAAATACTGATATTGTAGCCAATAGGGTTCTCTCCAAATTTTCCTGGTATTCAAAATCTAACTAAAAATGACATCAGTTGGCCAGGCATCTCCTCACCTGATTGATTTGAAGATCTCTGGTGGAAATTGCCCACCAAAATTAGAAGCTCTGCACTGCTGATATAAATCCTATTTAAAATCTTTTCTGCTTATTGTTTGATTTAAAAGCATTTAACTCTTCAAGAAGATGACAATTAATTATAAAGAAACAAACATTATTATAAGTTATACTATCATAAATGACTAAATAAATATTTTTAATTGTGCTGCATTTGTATTGACAAAGGTACTGGTTCCAGTGCTTGGAAACTGTTCACTGAGAGCAAGCCAAAGGCAGCAGTTCTGCCACCAACTTAGATCTGACTAGTGTTCTTTTAAAGAAGTTTCTGTCTTCAAAGAAAATCCCCAAGCAAATAATTATCTTCATATTGTCTCCCCTCTTCACGTGTACCTTAAAAATACTGACTGTAAGTGCCTGGTATTTACTGGAGATTACACACCCAGCTAGGTGTGCAATCTCATTGTTAAATCCAACCCATGATTTCATCCACGTGTTACACGTTTGCTCTGCTGCTGAGGAAGAAACATTCTTCCTAAGTAACAAAGTTCTCCCCTGCACAGGAGGACAAGAGTTAATTTCTCCTTTACTGATGAAGAAAGAGAAAATATCAGCTGATTGCATGTGAAAGCATTCTCACAAATTATTTATGATTTGAAACATAAAAGTGCTGGGAGATAAAAGCAATCAATGCCACTGCTACATAGCAGCCATGACAGTCTCTGTTACCCACAAAGGTGGAATCAGCCTCCTGCAAAAACATCTTTTCTCTTTTCCTGAGGCAAGCTGCAGAGCTAAGCTGCAGACTGTGGCACTGCTTCTGCTCCTGGCTGCTGTTCTTGCAGTGGGTGCACAAACTGATTGCCCAGCTATGATCTTTGCTCCAAGGTAACAAATTTGTAAGAACCAACAGCTAAATCTCAAATTGTCCCGAAGCTTCATCAAATACATTTACCTAGACAAAAATGTGCACTTCTGCACAAGCTGTTGCCTGACTGACTTAAGAACTGTTTGATCTACAAACCATTTCTCTTTGTGGAAGAGTCTTCGATCAAATCCATTCAAAAGTAAACAAATCCAGCGAGGATGATTAGAGGGAACAGATCTGGGAGAAAGCAGAAGGTTGTGTTTGAGGTGTTCAATATCTTACATACAAGATTGATTTATGCAGGGCATGGAGGATTTTTAAAAGAAACTTGTCTGTTGAATAAAAATAAGTTAACCTGAAGGAAGGGAGCTTAATAGCCCCAATAGGTTCAGCCTCCTGGCCAGTGACCTTTGTTTTACATATACAGCTTTACTCAAAGGATCACAAAACAAGACAGAGGACTATAAAATGTCAGGAGTAAGTCTGGAAGGAACACTTGTGATTCTTTATTTTGACTATCCACATAACACAAAGGCAAGTAAATTTCACAGATTAATATATGTTGAACAAGGGCACATTTACTTAGAAATGCCCTAGCTTGCAATTTAAATGTGGTCAGAGGTGGATAATCTAAAGGTCTCAAAGAATTTCTCCAAAGGTTAACTGCTTCACAGCTAAGGAAAAAAAAAAAAAAAANAAAAAAAAAAAAAAAAGAAAAAAAAAGACAAAAAGACTCCTGTGTCTTTAACTTTCTGCCATTGGATCTTTGTTTTGGTTTTTATTACGAGGCAGACTCCCACTGCATCACCACTTAGTCTTTTTGTATAAATATATCATGCTCTTCAAATCTTTACTCCTTTATTCACTCTCTTTGCTTCTCTAAATCCTGTTTATGCATAAACAGGCATATCTCCCATTAACTGGACATGATGCAGTTTTATTATTAACCCTCTGTCAGTTCACTCATTAGAGAACTCACATAATTATGTTTTGATATCCAGGTGGACTAATTAAGCACTGGGGCAGAAAAAGTGGGATTCAAAAGATGCAGCACCATCAAGCTTAACATCATAGCACGTTGCAGAGAAATGAATAAATCTAGAAGATGCTAAACTGGTACAAGCTCATTGCTCCTTCCCCACACTCAGACTATCAGCTTGCAAGAACTGTTATTATATTCCATAGAACTGGAATAATATGATCTTGTTACTTTGATATCATTGTTGGAGATTCTCCAGTTGTGACACTATACCTGGAGCTCTACTGTACATCATTCCTAGGATCCCTGCTACTTTTTATTTTAGTCTAGCTGCCCCATGCTGTAAATATGACCTGTGTGAGCTGGGCTTGTTCAGAGCAGAGAGGGGGATTTAACAGAAACATTCCAAAACCTGAGAGGAATGTGCTCAAGAAGAGCCAGGATTTTAACAGAGGAGCCTGGCAGGAACGAGAGACAACAGGCACAAGCTGAAATGAGGGAAGTTTGGACTGGATTGAAGAAAACCATTTTCATCATGAGGACAGTTAAGCAGTGGAAAAGGTTCCCCAGCAAGGCTGTGCAGGTTTTTTTTCTTAGAGGTTTCCAAAACAATATTGGAAAAAGCCCAGAGTAACCTGGTCTGATCTCCCAGCTCACCATACTTTCAGCAGAAGGTTGTACCACAAACTTTCTGAAGTTCCTTCCATCTGAACAATTCTGCAATACAAAATAATGTGATTTTTTGCACTTTCTGCCCTATTTATCAGCTTATTGAAATCACAATATAATGGGTCTTCTTATTAATTTCCAACGCCTGTCACCTGCAAACTTTCTTACACAATTTTATTTGCTTCCAGTTTATTCAAAGCTGTTATTAAGTACAGCCTACAGGTGCTGGTCCTAACCCAAAGCTCACTGCCCCTGTGGCTATCAGGCTACACAACTTTTGTTTGTATTTAAAACCATTGTTAGCACATGTTGAAAACAGGCAATGATGATTTTACATTTCTCATCTTTCTGAATCAAAATGTTCTCTTCTAGCTGAAACACTGCATAAACAACTTTACACACCAACACTATTGTTTTTATCAATGACATGTAGTCACATCAAGAGAATGTACAAACACATACTGTGATTGACTTTTATAAAATTAATACTGATTGCCATACTGGTGGCTGATGCCTTAGGCACACTAGAAAGGTCCAGGAATTAACAGGCAGAAAAATACAGTTCACTCTGATATTAAAATGTCCAGAACCTGAAACTGCACATTTTCAGCTAGTTCTAAATAGTTTTTTTTCTATTTCTTGCCCCAGGATTTTGCTTTTTCCAGCTTCTGTAGCACTCAATGTAAACCACAAAGGCTTGGGTTTCTGGAAGAGTTTTCTCTGAAACACACACAATGAGTCTTGTAACTGCTTTCCAAACTCTCCACAACTCAGCTCAAAAAAAGCCTCAGACTTTTTGCACGGTATCACTTTGCCAAGCTGCTGCACAGCCCCTGGGCCCAAAGGAGAGGCAGCCCAGCACCATTGCAGTCAGAACATTTACACTGTCAGTAAATGCTCTTCAGACAAACTTAGCTGAGTGTACTCTACAAAGGTTAATCCTCAGAGCTCCACGGGGCTGAGCAGAACACCACATTCACTGCTAAGCAGATCTCCTAGCTCAAGTACAAAAATGGGATGTGTTTCTTCACATCCCTTCACTGTGACACCAGCACAAAAGAAAATTCTGGCTACCTGAGCAGGTGCAGGAGAAGTGTAGCACAATCAGCAGTTAGCACAGCAGGGAAGCACAGGGGCCAGAGCTCAAACCACAAACAGGATTTGCTGAAGGCAGCAAGCAAATTCTGGCACATTCAGCCCAAGTTTACAGGACACACAAAGCAGCTGATGGAAATTCAAGGGCGATCTGAACAGGCACTGGCTCCTAGAAGGGTGTGTCCAGTTCAGTGAAAGGATTTACAGAAATCAAATTTACAGAAATGGGAACCAATCCCACACCTTTCAATGCAGACTGAGGGGGCAGCTACTGCACACTCAATTTTAAATCTTCTGTTCATAGCTGGTGTTCATCAAAGGTCACAAAGCAGCTTGAAGACAACACATGGGCATGATGATCACACAAAAGAAAAAAAAAAGGAATTGTTCACTGATTTATTGTCTGGCCTACAAAGAATTCTATCCTAAGACCCCATGGTCATGCAGGTCCATCAAACGTCTTTCAGTTTTCTCTCCCAGTCATCTGATACCAGCATTGGGTAGCAATAGAAGTGTCAGCAGAAAGGACATCAGGTTGTATATTTGGTGTCTTATTTCAAAAGAAAATGAGTTGCCTTCTCTGTAAAAACACAATGTGACCCCACTTTTATTCCATTTAGACCTGCATTCCATTTTGAATTATAGAATTAAATATTTTAAAGGAGATTTCTGCTAGAAAGCAACAAAAACCATGGTTCAGCTGGCTTTCCAATTCCTACAAAAATTGCTCCAAAATGCCTCACAGCTTGTTCCCATATGTACATATATATATACACAACCTCTTTTTAAATTTTAGCAGATTCTCCATTTTAAGTGTTATTATGTAGGAAGAAAAATTAACACCTCAGCCTAGCATTTGGCACAGAACAGAAGGAAAACAGCCTTTCATATTTACCACTGCCCCATCACCTACTGCTTCATGCTTCTTTATGCAGATTATTAAAAAGGCCAGAGAGAATTACCAGACAGAGTACAGAACATTTATAACAGTCAAATATGATATTCTGAAATTAATGTCATCACTGGGATCCAGCTTTGGACAGAGCTCCTCACCAAGCACACTCCCCTGACAAGCCAGAGCTGCTGTGAGATGTTGCTTAGTCTTTGTCACTGTTTTTCATCCATTCTACTCCAGCCCAATTTATCTTCTGGGCTTTTGTGACTGCCAAACTCTTCTGTCCTGATAATTTTTTTTTTTTTGTATGATCTCCTCTGAATTCTAGTTTTCTTACATTCTGAATTATACTGCCCATTGTCAGTGATTAATAAACAGATCCTGGTGACAATCAAAGGGTGTTTCCACTAAAGCATCTATACAATCCCTCTGAAATGCTGTGAGGTCACTAGCTGGAACACTGGGATAAGAGACTGCAAGTTAAAATCCACCAAGTTTCCCCAAGAAGAGGAGGTCAAGGTTTATCTTGATCCTCATTTAATACCACCACAAATAAATTCCTTATGCCCAGCCATTATCTGCTAAGCAGCAAGCCTTAGTAACCCTCCTTGTAGTTGTTCTGCATCCTGACACATCCATCCATCCCGACCAAACTGGGTTTCTGCCAACCTCAGAATCCAGTGAAATTCCCCCGGGAGGTCCCTGATGAGACAGGCGGTTTTCCCAAGGCCTGCCTGGCTCTCTCACGGCTGCTGCTGCGGACAGCTCCACCAAAACCTTCCACAGCCCTTCCCACTGCCCGGTCACATCCTCTCACCCGCCCGCCAAGGGACAGCGCGGCTGCCCCCGGGGCAGGGCAGAGCTGCCAGCAGGCAACAGCAGCACGGTGCCCTCTGTGCCCACCCTGCACCTGGCACGCAGCCTGCCCGGGTGCCCTGTGCCACCCGGGTGCCCTGTGCCACCCACCGCCGCACCTTGATCAGCTTGCAGCGGATCTGGGCAGACACCATGTGGCTGTTGCGGAGGTTGCCCACACGGAACATGAGGCAGAGCTTGGCATCCCGCTGCGAGATGACGGCGGCACGGCTGAACATGAGCGTCTCAGCTCGCTTCTTGGGCTGGGACATCTTGATGAACATGCAGCCGATGAGGAACGCATCGACAACGGAGCCCAGCAGCGACTGGAAGAGGAAGAGCACGATGCCCTCGGGGCAGCGCTCCGTGATGTAGCGGTGCCCGTAGCCGATGGTGGCCTCGGTCTCCACGAAGAAGAGGAAGGCGGAGGGGAAGTTGTACACGTTGGCCACACACGGGCTGTAGGTGTCACCGTGCGCCTGGTGCAGGTCCCCGCGCAGGTAGGCAATGCCCCACCACAGCGAGGCCATCACCAGCCAGGCCACCGTGTAGGTCAGCAGGAAGATGAGCAGGTTCCAGCGCCACTTGAGGTCCACCAGCGTGGTGAAGAAGTCGGAGAGGTAGCGGCTGCTCTCGCCGCCCAGGTTCCCGTGCTGCACATTGCAGCGCCCGTTCTTATCCACGAAGCGCTGCCGCTCTCTGCGGGCGCTGCAGCGAGCCAGGCCCACGGCCTGGTACTCGTCCCCAAACTTCCTGCGCACGGCTGACATGCCGCGGGCTGCCGGGGCTCCGCGGGCACAACGGGGCTGCGGCGGGCCGGGAGGGTGAGCGCACCTCGCTGCCGCCGGCCCCCAGGGCTCGGGGAGCACCGGGATGCCCCCGGAGCACCGGGATGCCCGGGGAGCCGGAGCAGCGCTGTCGGCGCTGTCCGACCGCCAGCAGGGCTGGGGAAGGGCCGGAGCAGACGGCGGTAGGATCGCAGCCGGTGGAGAAAGGCGGGCAGGGCTGGGGCGGGGAGAGCCGGGCTGGGC
>VZTB01003596.1:19038-41824 GCA_013397245.1 Thryothorus ludovicianus
TGCTACTTCCTATCAATCATAATGACTGGAGTTGTGACTTAAGAAAGCTAGAATAAATAAATAATAGTTCTTTTAAAAAGAGAGAGCAATGTGTGAATATAAGAGCAATGTGTGCCCAACATAGTTCATGAATGGGTGAAATATTTTCATGTTTATCCTTTTGTTCTTCCAGATTTTAATTATGCCGATGTATGACATGGGCATGGCATATAAATCTTGAGTTTTGGTATGAAGAGTATAATGGAGGAGCTTAGGGTATAAAAATTCAAGAGTCCTTAAGGAATTAGGGTGGTTGTAAAATATGATTGCTAACTGTGTAAGAGTGCCGGGATGCTTATGCTATATCCTGATTTAAAAAAAAAAAAAAAAAAAAAAAGGAGTGGAACAATGAAACAGGATACTTCATAAGATTAAATCTGAATTACACTACGTAAAGATAATGAATATCACATGTGGCAGATTCTTAAAGCAGAAAAGCTGAAAAAATCTAAGACAAAACCAAGCATAAAGGCTATAGAATGCTCAGCTGAAAAACCCCCACATCCTACAGTAAAATGAAGATATTATGATCACTTGGTAGTTTCCAGGGCTGTCTGTTTCATTATAAATGTGATTCATGTAAAGACATAGAAAGAAAAACAATGAAAGGAAGTCTCAGTATTGTTTGATTTAAATCCCAGTTTAAGAAAATGGATATTAGTAAATACAGACTGAAATGATACAGGTCCTGGTCTCAATCACATAGGAATAAAAAGTAAAAACAAGTCAACAAATGAAACACCACCATCTCCACAAAGAAACAAAACCAAGCAAACAAAAAACCCCCAAACAAAAGCAAAAAATCCACCAAAACACCACAAAAACCTTCTCTGCTTTTTGATGTACCTAAGCTGATAAAACATCTGTGGACAATGCAGATAGGGATCCAGTAAAAAGTCCTTCTGATAATTTAATTTATGTCATGAGTCAGTGAAATGGAAGAAAAAAAATCATGCATACTGTTGGATGTATATTTAGAGGCTGTTTTTCAGTATATTTAAACTGTCAGAACTAACTCAATGAAAGAACCATCTTTTGCTGTAATAAGAGCATGAAAGAGTAAGAGGTGATCTAAAACCAAATACTTGGTAATGCAAGAGAGGGGAGGAATAAAACATGGAGTGGATGGAAGAGAAAAAAAGTTATTACAGATTTTAAATATGTAGGGAATGTTTAGATAGGCAAATTCTATGTCATCATCACACCATTTCTGACTGACCCTTCTGCAAGTCCCACCAACCTGTGTGAGTCAAGGTAAATTTTCAAGATGTTCACTTCAGCACAGGAAAACTACAGCATCAAAGCAAAGACATGAAAGACATGGAAAAAGACGCTGAAAGATAGAAAATACCTGAACTTAAGACAAAGCAAAATAAAAAAAGTATTAATATTTACCACTAGGATTTTGGAAGGAAAAGGTAGATAGTACTAGATTAAAAATGTGTCAATCTTTAATAAAACAGCAGCAGACAGAAAGGATGCTGAAGCTGCTCAGAGCACATGGCAAAATCATGCGGCCCCAGGGGGACTAGGGAAACAAGTGGGTCAAACTTGAGAGCTAAGATAAAATTGTGGGGTGAATAATCAACAGAAAATCTGTAGTTTGCCTGTGATCCTGCAAGGCTCCCAAGAGAGGAGCATGACAAGAAAGATGTTTCTTGTGAGACAGTAAAGGAACTTGGCCTGAGGCTTTTTTAGAAAGATCATGGCCCATGTACACGTTTGTTTCTTCTGCCTCTCAGGAGAACTGGTACCTATGTATTTTATAACTAAATATATAATACTATGGAGATATTCTTATTCTGCATGGTAAATTTCTGGCTAAATTGTTAAAAAAAAAAATCAGAAGGCTTTTACTGGCTTAAGAAAATCAATATACTGTGCATTATAAATATTTCTACAATCTTTTCTTCCTTTGAAAACAAATATTGTCATTAAGACTAAAGTCAACTCAGAGCCTTCTTCACACTGTTTTATAAAATACCCTTCTTGTTTTTACAAGCTTTAACAATTACAGAGGAACTCATTCACAATGGTATCCTATGGCTGAAGGTAAAGCATGTAGCCAGCCATCACAACACAAGCTGGACTTCTTGTTGAAACAGAGAGGAGCTTAGTTAAGCCACTTTTGTACAAACTTTCACTTCTCTCATGGAAGACAAAATTAGTTCCAGCTGTCTCCAATGGACATGCTGCAGGGCAGAGCTAAAGCTGAGATGAGGGCTTAGCTTGTCTGAGAGACATTTTAATGAAAAATACTGTCTAAGAAAGTAAAGTAATTATGCCTAGCAATGAGGAGTGAAGAAAAAAGTATAAATATTATCAATAGTCCTGTGTACACCAAGGTCAAAGAAGGAGAGAGAGGATGTGATCCAAGGCTAAGCACAGATTCCTGTCAGGAATGGCAAATCATGGGAGACCCATGACAGAGGAGAACATGAAAAAGAGCAACAGAGAGGAAACTGAAGGTCATGATTGTGAGGCTATCAGGTGTTCCCCACCATCCTGAAGGGACTCAGTGTAGCAGATGTTCGCTTCTAATAAGGCAGGAGAGGAGTCTGGAATGAAGAGGAGCTGAGCCTGGGAAAGAGATAGGGGGAGGAACATGTTTCCTACAGAGGTATAATTATTTCCCTCTTTTTGATTTGTTTTCCAATACCTGAATCAATACTCAAATATGCATATTTAATAGGTAATAATGAAAGTTAAAATTTCTGAGCTGAGTCAGTTTTGTCTGTGATAGTAATTGGTAAACCATTTCTCTGTATACCTAAATACACAGGCTTTCTTGCCCTTGCTCTGCCTAATTTCTTTGTTCGTGCTCTTGAACAGGGAAGGCAAGTTACTGGGTGCCACTGTGGGTGCTTGGCTTTAAGCCCGACCTATCCCATTTATATCTTCATTTATTACCTTGAAGATGGTGATGCAAAAAGGGAAGACAACACAGTAAGATATAAATAATGAAACAAGCAGTAAAAAAAACCACAACCTCTTCTTCTCTGAATATATTAAAAGAAAAAGACAGAATGAATACTGGTAGATGCAGCAGAATAGACTTTATAAAGTTTAAGAGAAAAAAGGTTAAAAAAGAGTGAAAGTTTAAAATTAATAAGTTTTATAACATTTATTTATTATTTTAATTACTGCAGAAATATAGAAACTGTACAACATGCCATAACATTTTGCTGTTGTCCTCTGTCTCATCACTTTGCATTTTTAAGAACAGAAATTATGCTGGTTTTATGTGGCATGTTGCCCATGATGGAGTAGGTTTCTGGCAGTAGCCAGGTGATGATGTGGCCCTGAAGTACACAGAGAACTGCGGTTGGTGGCAAGGATTCATCTTGGAGCAATTTGCAAAGGGCTGTCTCCCATGGGAGAGACTCCATGCTGGGGAAGGGAAGAGTATTAGGAGAAAGAAGTAGAAAAGATAACATTAAATGAACTGACCATGAACCCCATTTTCTGTCCCCCTGTGCTGAGTGAAGTCAAGTATGAGAAGAAAGGAGGAGTGGGAGGAAAATGCTTTGTGATTTGTTTTTACTTATCATTTTCCTGCTCTGACTTTTGACTGGCAATTAATTAAATCAATTTTCCCAGGCTGACTGTTTTGCCCATGACAGTAATGGATGAGTGACTTCATAATGTCATGAGCATTTTGTCATATTTCCTTTCCCTTGTCCAGAATAAGGGGAGTGATAGCAGGTTAGTGAGCACCTTGTGGCTAGCCAAATGTAAACCCACTACAGCAGGCTATTAAAACTAATATCTGCCAGGTGAATCTGTAAAATAAATATGATATAAAAAGAATTCATAGGCAACTTGAAACATCAGAGATCCATAATACTTGAGTGATCTAGGTATTCCTCACTGGTGAATGCTATCTCCCCCCTCCAAACCTTTACAACAGAGCCCTTCCTGCTCAGATTCTGTATTTATTCTGGGGTGAAATCCTATTTGTTTGAAACTTTTTTTCAGCTCATTGTATTTCCAATAACCTGTCTTTTCTTGTTCTCTCCCTGACTGTGTTTAGGCCAAAAAATTATATTTTCTTGTATAATTTTGTATAGTATAGGGGTTTTGTGTGGAAGTTCTATATAATTAATGTGATGCGAACCTGTTTTGTTGTGTAACTTGGTTACTTTGCCTCATAAGTTCATTTCAAATCCTAGCTGGAGGGACCTCTGTTCTTCTCACACAGTATTTTATTTTTGCCTTTTCTTGATGTTTATCTCCAGTTCTGTTATTAATGTTACAAAGTACTTAAAAAATATTTCTTTGGAAAGGTAATGTATACCATTTTGAATAGTGTATAACTGAGACAACAGAACAATCACATTTAGGAAAGCACTTGATTAGCAATTTCAAATAATCGCTATTTGAAATTCTCCTGTCTTGCTTCAAGTGAAAGGGTAGGTGGGGATGCTGAACTTATTCTCCTTATGCCGTTCATTACTTTCTATAGCCTTCTTATATCTGCCATAAATTCTTGTGTCTCAATTTAGATCATAATTACTTCCATCTTTCCATAAATAGAAGCAACTTCAAGCCTCTAAAAGTTGTCACTTGTTTTGAAGCACCTTGTTTTTCACTGTAGCATCCTTGAAAGTAGTTCCAAAGTTATTTTTTATTCTATTTTCCACTTCATAGTTAATGAACAGTAGGTTTTAGGTTTCTTTCAAAGCAAAGATAAAATGTTGAAATATATTACTAAATTATTGTTTTAAATAATTTAGTAATATACTAAAAACAGGTAGACTGTTTTATAAGTGAAATACAGCACAAATAAACAATTTATATAAAAAAAATTCCCAAAAAACCCACAAACAAAACAGACCAAAATACCTAACAACAATCATCATAAATTCTTAATTAATTGGGAGAAAATACTACAAATTTTTTCATGCCTGTTGCATTACTTAAAAAAAAATTAAAAGAAAACTCATATACCAAAATATAATCTGTAGTAAACTTACACCTTGCTTTTCAAAATGAAATATTTGTTTTAATTGATAATTGGAAAGTTATTATTAATTGATTATATCCTAATTAATATTTGATCTTATCAATCAAAGTATTTCCTTCAATGAAGAGGAAAAGAAGCTTTTATTCAAAGCGCTAATGATTTATTTGTATCTTTTTTCTAGTACCAAAAATCCTGACATCAAATTCAATGAAGGAGGGAAAGAAGTTACTCCAGCTGGTGTTAGGTATTTCTGTGATCCAAGGAGAAGACCATTGAAAAGCAGGTTGTCCCCCTGTAGGCTATGGGAAGCTTCATTTCTCAGCAGGTGGAGAGTCCTCAGAAGCACTTCAACATCCTGCACTGGAGCAAACTCCTAGCCCATGGAGACAAATTCATGCAGGAAAATGTTTTCTAGAAGGAATTGTGTCCCACTGGAACCCAGGCTGGATCGGTTTGTTCCTGTGGGACTGTATCTCCTGGAAAAGACTCATGCTGAAACAGTTCTTGGAACACCATGTCCGCTGGAAAGACTTCATATTGGAGCAGTTTATGAAAGACTGTCTCCTGTGGAAGGGACCCCACTGAAGCAAGGATGTAGCATAGGGAGGGAAGAGTCATGAGTCATTAGCAGAGTCTGGAAAGAAGGATTGGGGGAAGGTGGTTTTAATTTTGGTTTTGTTTCTCATTTTTCTATTCTAGTTTTAACTGATAATAAATTAATTAATCTTTCGCAAGTCAAGTTTTGCCCATGAGGGTAGTTGGTGATCTCCTTATTCTTGTTTTGAGCGGCAACCTTTTTCATTATACCTTCTCCTTCTGTCGTTCTGAGGAGGAGTGGTGAGAGTGAGACTTGGTGGGTACCTGTCTGCTAGCCAAGGTCCACCTACCATTGTCCTTTGACATTCCCATTTTTGTGAGAGGTGAGTGGTAATCTAGCTATATACTTTTACTTGCATTGTGTAATTGAGATGATGACTTCTTTCTTCTTGATTGTAGTGATTTACTACAAACTCTTCAGGACGCAGATTTGCTAAAAATCAAGTGTCTGTTAAATAGTGCTGAGCTCATAGTAATAAGTACTGTAAAAGTCATTAATCAGGTGCATTCAGGTAACTATTTCAAATGATCATGCATTTCTCTAGCACCTGGCCTTTTAAAATGGAGAACAACTAGCAAATTAAGTTATCATTTATTTTAATTCAGTTTAATTTGGTTTGGAGACTAATAACTTGTACACAGTTATTAGTTCTGACTGGTTTTATCCCTTTTTTTTCACGCACAGCCTCTGACTAAATTTGGGCATGTATTTATGCAAGATAAAGTCGCATTTTGGGACTCAAGTTCCAAAGCTCAGATGTGAGCAGAAACTGTGGTAGTTTCTCTGCCAATTGTCAGTGCAAAGAGTGAAGTATCAGGAAATGTGGAAAAATTTCTTCACAGGAAGGTTTATTAAGCCTTGGAATGGACTGCTCAGGGATGTGGCTAAGTCACCACACCTGGAAATGTTCAACAAGTGACTGGATATGGCAGGGCCATAGTGTATTTGATATGATGGTGTTCAGTCAAAGGCTGTATTCCATGAGCTCAGAGGTAATTTCCACCCTGAATGATTTTGTGATCCTGTAAAGAATGGAGGTACCTAATACGAGATGCTAACAAAAGTTATTCATTACTGTCCAGAAATAGAATTATCAGAATATCTTGAAGTGATTTATGCTGATAGTCTATTGCACGATCCTCTGCTTTATGCCTAGAAATGGTTGCTGTATCATTAAGGCCCAGGACTGGGTGTGTGCAGGGCTGGGGAGCTTTGGGGTTTCCTGTGGGCATTTTCAAAGCCTCACTGCTCAGGTGCTCCATGGCTCTGTGAGCTGAGGTTCTGCTTGGCTAGCTTGGTTTCTTTGGCGCAAGCTAAAAGCTTTTCCTTTCCCTAGCTTGGAGGAGCTGCAGTGGGAATCTTTCCTCTGCCTTGAGGTGACCTCAGCAGCTGCAGGTGTGCAAACAGAGTGGGCCGGCGGGAGCAGGGCTGCTCTGTCCCAGTCCCAAGCCTCAGGGAGCCAAGGGATGGACGGAAAGCCAAGGCACACCACAAGGTTCCAGACCAGGTGTTCTGCCTGCCATGGCTGCTGTGGAGAGGAGGTCGATGCCAGAGAGCCACCAGATTTTTACCTCCTGCTGGAACTCCTCTGTGGAAGCTTCACTTACCTCAGAGTGAAAGCTGGTGCTATCTTGAACTATGTGTTGGGAAGGGATATTTCTCCAATATTTCCACCATTCTCTGGGCATTTTTTGGTCTTTGTCCTTGGAGGGGGCAAGTTCTGATGGTTTGTTATTTAAAGTTATTTAAAATTTGTTATTTAAAGTTATTTACTTTTGTTACATGCCTTGAGGGCAAGGAACTCTTTTTTTTCATAAGCCATTGGTTTGATTTGGTTTTATTTCCATTTTTGTCTATTAGTATCAATTTTCTGTTGGTGGAGGAGGATTGTTGAAATACTTTAGAGGAGACTGCTCATTGCAGAGTGTGCTCTTTTAAATTTGTCTTGAAACTAAGATATGGAACTTCCTCTCTGTCTCTGTGGATATAAAGATAATTGTCTATCTTTTCTCAGATGAAAGTCCCTTATGATTACACTTATCCACAGGCTGCCTTTGAATCTGTAAATACAAATCTGCATATTTTTTCAGTAATGTTGGCAGCAGACTGAGATAAATGTTCTGAACTCTGTCGATATTATAAGACCACACCTGGAGTGTTGCCTACAGCACTGGTCTCTGCAGTAAAAGAGTGACACAGATGCACCGGGTCAAAAAAAGGAACACCAAGATGATGAAGGGACTGGAACATTTCTCTTAACTGAAAAGGCTCAGAAAGATAGGACTGCTCAGCCTGGAGGAAGAGATGCTTCAAAGGTTCTTTACAGTGGTGCCATTGACAGGACTAGATGCAATGGGCATGGACTAGAGTACAGAAGACTCCATCTGAACACCTGGGAGCACTTTTTCAACTGCGAGGGTGGCTGAGCACTGGCACCGGTTGCCCAGGGAGACTATGGAACATCTGTTCCTGGAGAAATTCAAAAGATGTCTGTATATCCCTCTGGGCAGCGGGCCTGAGGTGGCCCTGCTCAAGCAGTGCACAGGGCTGGAAGACATCCAAGGCTTTATTCTAGCTTCAACCATTCTGTGATTCTAGAATGGTTCTAGAAAAGTTCTGTGCTGCAACATCCCATTAAATGACAGATAATTAAGATAAGAGGCTTTTACAGAAATCCTTAGATTTAATAAATATGAATGTTGTAAACAGACATAAATTCAAAGTATTAAGAATGATAATTTAATATGAAGTGCCTTATCTGCAAAGCTGTAGTTCACTAGAATCTACTTTTCACGTGGGCTTTGAAAAATAATACTTCTAGGAATATGAGTGGCTCTGCATCAGGGAATTTGGCGGTAAGACTATGATTCCATAACTAACTCACTTCCAAATAGTTAAAGGTTAATATAATGATGTTCTCATACAAATAGGTAAGTTTATTTCTATTACCAACTCCATTCAGAATAAAAAATAACCTTAGGGCATTTTCAAGCCTCATTTTGTAAACTTATTAAAACAGTATAGTGCAAAGAAATCTAAATTGGAAGCATCATTGGGCCTGTGATCGAAAACCTGGTTCACAAATTTATTTATACTTTATTAGAGTGATTAAATAGTGAGCAAGTATAGTCAGAGGAAGCACAAAAAAGGAAATGAGGTAAACATAGTTGCATTATTGAAAAGACCTGTAAAATTCTTTTTTTAAAATTCAGAGTAAGTCAGCTAGGCAATATAATTTATCACTCTCTACTTTTATCCTTAATGTTTTTCTCTGATATGAACAAGACATATGGAATTTAAGGATTTTGTATCCAGAATTTTTAGTTTCCACTACTCTCTGACACTAGACAAATCACGAGAGCTCTAGTTTAGATGTACTTCTGAAAAACCATACTCAAATTTCTTTACTGAAATTAATCTGAAGAAATGTAAATGCACAGTGTAAAAGTAGGTCAAGATTGTGTAAGTATAAGCCTCAGTAAATTATATATATGATATATACTTTTCAGAAAGTGAATTTACTAAAACTAAATAATACACCAAAGAATTTATAAGTTGCATTAAGAGACCACAAATGAAGGAATGCTCCACAGGCTTTTTTCAGATTTGAAAGCCTAGAACTAAATTTAAGCCTCTGCAGAGGCAAATGGCTTTTTTTGAAAAAGTTATTACTCACTTTGTGGGATGTTGGTCCAGCCAGCCAGTTCTTTTAGATTTTAGTTGATTGTCATAAAGTAATGTCAAACTTAAATCAATGATGATGCTGTAAAAAAAATACAAACAAAAAAATCAGTCATTCTTTACTCCTAGGCATTAATCATTCCTGCTACATAAATCTTAAATGCCAATATTTGGAGTTAGCAATAGAATACAGACATCCAAGAGAAAATTTATCATCTGTGTGTACTAGGAAGATGCAATACTCAGAACTCCCCTAATTCATTTCCAAATGGGCTGTCTTAATGCACCTCTTTGTCAACATGTGGAAAGAGCTTGTGAGACTAGATACAGCTGGTTATTGCAACCTTTAGTCATCAGCAGCATAAAAAGACAAAACAGATATTTAGAGAAGCAGCTCAGGGTTAAGAATAGTTTAGTTTATGTTGTATTGTAAATAGGTGACAGAAATTGTTGATCCCATATTATAGTTATGAAATATTATAGCTGTGAAATGAATAATACCACAAACACTGTCAATAAACTCCTTGCTTCTAGTAACTTTTCAAGAACTCATAAATCCAACTGAGATCTACAGTTCATTACAAAACTTAGAAATGTAAGAATCACATTTCTTTATGTGAGTCTCTACTGAAAACAAATGGGGACTAAAAGAATTATGTTCACATTCTGGAGATTACAAAAAATTGAATGTAGCTTTTAGGTGTGTTGAGGGTTGAGTTTTGCTTTGTTATAGCATTTTTTCCCAGAAGTTGCTAGGAAGCTGATTGCTGAGTGCTTGTGTATACTAATGAGTACTTGGGAAAGACAAAGGAAGTAGCTAAGTCAGGGAGAGGATGGCACTGACTACACTTCTCTCTCGGGGAGTTTTTTGACTCTTGGAGGGAACAGTCCAGGTTCAGTTTTTTACCACAGGGAGATCTCACCATCCTGAGAGCTGAGCTCGGAGTGACTTTCGTGGGTCCCCAGGGAATTCAGACCCTGGTCTGTCCCTGCCCTGCCAGGAGCTGCTGCCCCATTGCCCTGCACCCACAGATGCTTTGGTTTTGCTCTGGGTTTCTCCACACCGTTTCTCCTGCCTGCCAGGACGATTTCCTACAGCTCCAGCTACTGCTGCCGAGCTTTGGGTACACCTCGTCTTTTGGGACTCCTGCTCACCTCACCCCGGAAAGGTGCCAGCATCAGAGAAAACTGTGACTGTTTCCCAGCTGTGTTTGTGGTTAATGCTATAGTTATTGTTGTCATTTTGTTTATCTTGTTAGACTCACTAGTAAAGAACTGTTATTCCTATCCCCATATCTTTGCCTGAGATCTCCTTTAATTTCAAAAATCATAGCAATTTGGAGAGAGAAGGTTTGCATTCTCCAGTCCAAGAGAGGCTCCTGCTTTTCCCTAGCAGACACACCCGTCTGCAAACTAAGACAAGGTGCTATAAAACAAGGGAAATTTAGACATACATGCACAAACAGACACACACAAACACACATATAGGGAAGATATATTGGGTCTCAGCACTAATAGACTTAAGCATGATGTGATATACAGAACAAAATATCAGAAGTTATTTATTTTTCATAGATTGCAGGCAGTGCAACTAAGTAGGAAATTAGATACAACAATGAAAAGGGCACAATTAAATTAATATGACTTAATCTCTACAGTCTTTGTATTAGAACAGTATCACAGACACAAAAGAGCAAGGGCATCTTTCTGGAAAATGGTCAGCTTTTGGAAGATGACCTCTCAGTAAAAGATGCTAACAAAACCTATCCTCCAGGGAAAAATACCTCCGGTCTATCAAATGAAATGCACAGACAACAATGTCAAGAAAGCAGAGGACAAGATTCTAAAAAAAAAGGAGGAATAGTACAGCACTGGAAAGTTGAGACATTCAGAAAAAAGATTGATTCCACAAAACCCCGATTTAAGATTTAAAGAAATTATGAAGCTTAACCGCACCCAGAAACAACAAGGACAGCAACCAAACAAACAAGCAAGCAAAAAAAACCCCACAAACCAAAATAAAAACTCAGCAATGAAAATGAATTACTCCAGGTTCTCATCCTTATATAGGCATATAAATATTCAGAGCTAATGTAGGTCTCTTGCATCTGATAGTGTTAATTCCATAGCTGCTATGGAATTGCTTACAAGTGTGTTTTAGGGGTAGAACTGGAGACAGGAGAATTCTGGACAGTTTCTCTTTACTCTTGTCCTTCAGATTTCTTAATAAACTAAGCGTATTACTTAATCTATCACTTGGGAACTTGGATGAAAATACTAATAAGTTTTTTGTTAAGTTTAACCAGGTACTTGTTAGGAAAATCCTGGCAAATCAGTAGGAGGATGGACAGCTTAGAAGTGTTTTAAAAATAGCTTGATGACACTATCATTGGGCAGACAAAGACTGGAAATTATGTTTTAATGACATAGAATATAGTGATATATTTAGTTAATTTTCAGGCCTGGCTAGAAATGCCTCAGGCTATTACAGTTCTAGTCAATTATGCAATTTGCTATTATCAAAAAGATTGGAATAGTGATTCTGTCAAAAGATGTTGCAGAGAATGCCATAGCTCTCTGCAGCAAATAGCAAGGGATTTGACAACTCAAAGGCGGATTTATGTATTTATACAACCTGTATAAAGCTAGAGGGCTAATTTGAAAAGCAATCCAGATTCCCCTCAGAGACAATCTCAGCAATTGCAGAAGTGTTAATTGACTTGGATGAACAGAAAATAATTCAAAAATGCAATTCAGTAACTAAGCAGCATAGTAGATTATGAAAGACAGATGTCTTACAGAGACTAACAATGACTGTTATATTTAAATGAATTAACTCCTGTCTGCTCTGGTGGTGGCATCTAATGGTCATAAGCAGCTATTGAAAATAAGATGTAGCTGTTTTCTATAATAAAAATATCCAGTGGATTATCACCTCTTTGCTGTCATGAGTGGAATCAGTGTAAGTTTGCCTTAAACATTAGGAATTTCGTGATTACTTTCTTATAGAAACAGAGAAAGCTTATGTTCTTCTCAGTGTTGCTAATGCCTCAGATATTTTTTAGTTATGTGGACAAATTAACATGAGTAGTGGGTTTTCAATAATGTTTAATTACAGACAATTTATATAAATTTACCAGGGAATCTGAAAGTAATGCAGTACTATTCTAACCTTCAGTATCTATTACTCTTTTGTAATGTCACACATTTCTTCAAATCTTGTATTCTCAAGTGTGATGACTATATTATAGCAAAGGAAAAAGAGCACTAGAGATTCTAACCCTTCTCATAGGAGCTCTATAAGCTTTAGTTAGTATTCTTAGACAAGTTTGAAATATTTCAGAGCCAGGTTATCAGAAGATATTCATAAAATCACATAATATTCTGAGTTGGAAGGGACCCAAAAAAATCATCGAGTCCAACTCTTATTGTTTATGTTCTTAATGACAATGAACATTATTGTGTTATCCTAAACCCATAAGGGTATGGGGATATTACAATGGAATAGATGTAGTTCTCCATGTAGTAACTCTTCATGGGAATATTTAGAAAAAAAGTTCCATAGAATCATTTATTTTACAATCTGGTAGTTCATCAGTCTTCTGATCACATTGATTTACAATTATTTAAAGAGAAGCTTAGAAAAAGAAACATAAAGTTCCTTCTAACATGTTCTGTGTCTAATCGTACCTGTCTAAATCAGTAAGGTGTTTGGTCATATTTGCATGCTTTCATCATAACAGAGACTTTCAGTATGCTTTCCTTTCTATTATCTATCTCCAATATTGAAAAGTGTTGTTCTTGGTTTGCACGGAAATAAAAACGATAAGCAAGTTCCAGTGCTCCTTTAAGTATTTTACATGTCCTAGCAATTTTTTCTTTATAATTTTTAATTTATTTTGAAATTTGTTCATTTATTTATTTTGTTTGGGGGATATTATTTTGTGAGGAATAGAAATTGTGAATCAATGTTGCAAATAAAAACTCCATTTTAATAAATATGATAATAAAATTGTTGTAATTCTTAAGTTATACTTGTCAAATTTTAATAAAATTTTGTCTATAATGTCTCCTAGATTTTTTGTAAGGGAGTTCATTTGCATTCCTCAAAGAAGCCTGTCTCAGCCCCATTCAAAATGCACTTAGAAAGCAGAATCCTTTGAAAAATAACTCTTTCTAATTTTAATTACTTTATTTCACATTGGATGTTTCTTATATAGTATGTAGTAGATTTACCAAAATTACAGACTTGCAACTCAATTCCACTAAACAATTATATTTTTTCAAGTTGCTTGCTCAGTGAGACCATACTTAAACCTTCAGGCACAGTGTATGGTGGTACTGATTCACAGCTGCCATGAAACTTGGAATATCTCCCCCTGAATCAATCCTCCTGTCTAACTCTGAACATTTCTAACTCCTTGGTGTACTGATGTCTCTCAGAAGAAAACAGAAGAGCACAGAGGAACTTACAGAGCCTGAAAAAACATTCAACAGTTCAATGTTGAAGAAAAATTTCCTTTTACTCATCAGGTAAAGGAAAGGAGATGCAAGTTCATATGAAAATACTACTATATGCTTCTTTTGAAATTCCAAAATTTTTGAAGTAAAACTTGCTGAACAAAAGCCATTTTTTGTTTCTGTTCCATGAAACACGAAGGTTTATTTTTAGCAGAATAAGATTTTTAAAGTAAATGAAACAGCAGAATTTCATAGAGGGCAAATAATGTGGTTTATAAGAAAAAACAAACAAAACAGATGCATTAAAAGGATCAAAAGATACATCATAAATTACATTTTCAACATGACAATCACATAAATAGCATATAAAAACATATTCATAAAGAATAATAGGTCAGCAAAAGTACAATTTTTTACATGCATTGTATGGATTATTCTGCCACATTTATTTGCAGTGAGAGATTGATTTCTCATAGCAAGCACTGTATAGCTGTCATTTAAAAACTGAATAATGTTAACAATTCTTATAAAAAATATACTGATGCTTTCATATTTGAGCCAATACCATTCAGGAAATGACATTAAGTCTTTAAGTAAAACCCAGAGGAGCAAAATGCTTATTTGAGATGTATTTACAATGGAACATTCATCACATTTTATCTATTTTCTATTTGAAACTCTTTATGTTACAAGAAAGGGAAAGAAACTTCCACTTTAAACTCTATTAGATAGCCAGTATAATGCAGTTATTCAGGAAGATTTAAGAGAAGATGCTTTGTACTGACTAGAATGGGGAAATAAAATCAATATTTTCATGTCTGCTTCCATTTAATAAGCAATTCACTGACTTTGTAGAAAATATAGCAGACAAGAAATCATAGGTATATTTTTAGTGTATATGTCAAGGAGAAAACATAAAATTTTAAATTGCTTTTATTTTATGATTAGTACAAGACAAGACACACTATAATTTGTCCAGATATATGTAGATTAAAAAAAATCTTACTAAAAAGCAGCTATTAAAGTTTTCTTTTTCTTTACTTGATATTTGTGGTGGCAGTTGCTGTTTCTGTTTTTTTCAAATGATTATTTATATTTCCTTTTTAGCTGACTACAGGAAGAAAATCATCTTTCACAGGCGTGGGCCAATTATCAAACTATACTTAATGGTGTATTATTGATGCATTATATTTCTTCAGTTATCTTATTTTTCCCTTTAATTCAGAGAAAGAAAAACACTTTTAAAATCATTTACCAAATGAAAACAGATATTAACTTCAGACTTTATTGGGAAAGCATGAAGGAGAGCTGAAAAATAAAGAAGTTTCCAAAGAATACAAGGTTTTGAAGATTCAGAATCCATTTTTAAAGTATCTTTAACTTAAATCCACTTATGAATAATACTTAATAAGTGGTATCATTAATACTTTTGTACCAGAAAGATAAATTTGCTCCTTATAAAGGATTTATCAACCACGTCTTTCAAAAATGTCAGACAGATGAGAGCTTTGTCTCATAAGGGAAATCTAAGACCTTGCAGATCTACTTAGAAATTGATTTGTTGATATAAATTTGACTGAAATTCTGAGTTACTTGGATCTGAAAAAATATTTTTAAAATTTATTTTGAAACAATAGACATTATTTGGCTATAATAAAGATTACTTGGTTTAATCTTCATTTCTGTATTTCTTTTGTAGAACTAGATGTTTTACATCTAGATTTCAGTAATTTAAGCAAATGGTAAATAAAATTCAGCAGCCAAAGTCAGGCTTTGTTCTACAGTTCTTTAACTGGAAACTGCTGCATATTTCAATAGCGCATGATTTTCCAAAAATTTCATTAGTACATCATTGATTGCTCATTTTTCATGTCTCAAAACAATTTAACACTGTCTTTCATGCAGAGAATAACATATTCATATTATTTGATTTTTGATGAAACCAAGTGACCCTTTAAATTTGCAATAGAGTTCTTTAATTTTACATGTGTTTCTTTACTGCTGTTCATTTAATTCTCTGTTTCCATTAACCATCTGCAAGCATTTGACTCTATGACAATTATTCAGCTGTGCCACATCATGACTGACATTTTACAAATGTTCCAAGGAAAAAGAGATCAAGCAAGGCAGAAAAAGCCCCACATTCAAACAAAAAAGTCACAGTTCAGAATCCTGCATTTTCCATACAGCTGAGACATCTGAAGAGCAATTATTGGCCTGATTGTAAACCAAACTTAATTGCATTTTGTCTTCCTATCTGATGAGCACTTCATGATGATGATGATTACTCCTGCTAAGACATGATCATTCCATTGACATTTCCTCACACTGATATCCAGGGGACCCTGCAGATAAGGCTATGCAGACAGAATTGCTATTTTCTCTCTATATAAATTCAGTTATGATTTTTCAAGTGAGAAAGAATCCCTGAGTATTCAAGTGAGAAAGAATCATGGTTTAGATTTCTATCATCTCCCAGTGTGCCTTCCACATGGGGAAAATTGAGATAATGTTCATTAGAAAGCGCTTTAATTACCAAACATAACTGAGACACCAAGCCAGCGTAATCACTGCTGATTAATTAGGCCACCACTATGCAAGATAAAACAACCTGGTTTTCCCCTTATTTATAAAAACTCCTCCATTCAAAATTATCTCTGTGTTTGTTGGAATTACTTGGATTGCAAAAATGTTCAGTCATAATTAATTATTCTTTATTTTTGCATGTTTATGGATAATTTAGGTAGAAATATTAGGCAAGTCCTGTGGCACAAAGAAGGGAGTTAATATGTTTTCATCAATCTTTATATTTCACAGGAGCCTACTCATTTAGATTTCCACTCTAAACTTAAATACACAAGTGAAACCAAATAACTGTAGAAGTAGAAGGATCTAATGCCTTTAGCATTTTGTCTAGGTTTCAAAAGTATGATGAAAGCTCTGACAGAAACATAGAATTCACACTATCTGGAAGGATATATACAACTGAATATTATAAAAAATAGTATTACAAGAAATAAAAAAATATTTAAGGAAAATGAAAAATTAAGGACAAATATTTTCTTATGCTTCTTTTAATATTTTTGGCTTGGCATAAATGGATATGAAAAATAAGAATGTCTTTAGAGGACTCATTATCATACTTCCTTGAAGCAGCTTGGAAGAATTTCATCAGAGTTCAAAGAAAAATCAGTCACAGAACAATCCTTTTCATTATCCAGAGCTGCCAGTTGAAACCAGAGGCCATGTCAAAGATAATACATCAAAACCCTCTACGGCCTTTATTAGGGGAGAAAAGAGAAAACTTTGGTGACATTTGTAGTGGTGGGCAAAGTAAATTAAAAAAAATTAAATTGAGTCTGGATGTTGTCCAGTCTGAAGACATCTGAAGAGGAAGAAAGTTTTGCATAGTCAAATCTTGTCTTTTTCTATCACATAGAGAAATTTCATTAATTTTCCTTTCAGATTAAATTTAAAAAGTACAGATAATTTGCCTAAGAGTTTCCCTGTGATGAAAAGGAAAACTGTCGAAAGAGAATATAACTTTTCTCCAGGACTGCAGAACTATCTGAATGTTCAACTCTCCTGATTCATGGGTGTCATCATTACTGCAGGAAATATGATTTTATGCTCATTCCAGTGAGCCCTAGCAATCAAAACATGTGCCCAGGTCCTTCAAAGGCTGCAAGTTCTTCAGAGAGAGAACACTGGGACTGCACTTAATATTTCCCAAAACCCAAGGAATCTAAACTCAATATTTTGAATTTTCTATTTTAAAATGTTAAAACATATGATTTTTTTTCCCCTAATCTATTTTAATCAGCAACTTTGTTTTTCTCTTTCCCTGAGTGATTTTCTACCAGAGCAAGGTTTTTCCTAGCATAGTTTTTTTCTTGGTTTTTCAAAATACTGAAGTCTCATCATAAAGTATAACAATTCGTGAGTGCAATTCTGAATTATATATTCAAACATGGAACAGGAAGATACCTCATGATGTGAGGATAGTCACCTCCTAAATGGGGACAGAGACAAGGCAGAGGTGTTTAATGCTTTTTTTTGTCTCTCAACACTGATGAGGGACCAAGGGGATGTCAGGTCTCTGAACTGGAGGACAATGACTGTGAGAATAACCAAATCCCACTTGATCCTGAAGTTTTAAAGGGATCTGCTGCTCCATCTGGGTCCCTAAAAAGCTATGAGGTCTGATGGGATTCATCTGAGAATGCTCAAAGAGCTGTCAATATCATAATGAACCTCTCTCAATGATTTTTGAACAGTCTTGGAAATCTTAGGATTCCCAAGGTCTTAGGAAGGTCCCATTTAACTGAAGATTGGCCAACACTGCCACAATTTTCAAAAACAGTTGTGAGAAGGACCACAGAAACTACAGTCCTGTCAATCTCACTTCTGTGTCGGGTACAATTAAGGGGAAAGTTATTCTGGGAGTTATTGAAAAACATCTGAAAGACACTCCAGTCAGTGGTCACAGCCAGCTTGGCATCATGAAAAGAAAGTCCTGCTTATCAAGCTTTTATTTTTATGACATGTTAAACCAAATAGCAGATCAAGGGAAGCCAGTTGATGTAAAATATTTGGATTTTAATATTTTTTTTTATTTTAACACTGTCCCAGGATTCTTCTAGACAAAATGTCCAGCACATCACATGATGGATGAGATACTGTCTGATGGACCAGTCTCAAAGTGTTATTGCAAATGGGATGACATCAAGCTGCTTGCCCTAGTAAAGTTCCCCAGGACTTCATCTTCAGCCCAGTGCTCTTCAGCATCTTTATCATCTACTCAGATACAGAATTCAAAAGAATACTAAGTTTGGCAATGATACTTAACTGGGAGAAGTTGTCATCTTGCTCAAAGGCAGGTTCCTGGAGATCTCAACCACTAGTTCCATAAACAACTGAAAGTTGTTTTTACTATCCTAAATTTTCCTCTCACTACAGGTTCTTCCTCAACGGTTATTGTGGATGACTATGTGACAGTTTAGAGTATAGCACTTCTGAGTTCATCAGGAATGCACAAAGAGACACAATCATCAAACAATTATTAATGTATCAGTTTTGAATAAAAATCATTATAAACATGAGTATACTTGCATATAAATAAGAGTATACTTGTATATAAATATAATTTTTATTTATGTGTTTGTAGTAAGTTTTCTCTTGAAATGTCTATGTTTCTACTTTTCTGCATGTTTCTTCTTAAGAAAATTAGTTTTGTCAAATCTTGTCTGATTAATTTCTTGAGAAAAGCTAATTTTAAAACGCTGTTCACTTATTAAAGTGAACAGCATTTTTACCTTCTTTATTTTTATGGTGCTGCTCAATTTCTCTTTTATCAAGGTACCACCACTGACGTCCTACCCATTTGTGCCAAAAGGAAATTGACCTCTAAGTGCTAACAATATATTTGGAAAGTAATTTTGGAAAATATGAAGGAAGAAAAAATTGATTTTCATGCTGAAATAATTTTATTCCTCTAGTTCATTTTGTACTCAACATTCCTGTAACTTGTTTCATATTAATTTTATTAAAACCATCATTTACCTATAGGTGTTACTCTGCTTTAATCAGTGAGTTTTACAGTACGAGTGAATGAAAATAATCTCACATAAATTAGGCCACTTACAACTATCAAGAAGAAGAGTTGCGTTACTTCTGCTTCTCGCACTAAGAAAATGAAAAAGGCTATTTTGAAAATCAGTCATTAACTTTGATCATAAAGGACTAAAAAATGAAAAAATATAAAAATAATTTAAGGAAAACCTATATATGTTGGCATACTAGAAGCTTTATTGAATCTCTGTAAATGCCAGAGAACCAGGAAAAAAACCACCAGAAAAGAACATTAATTGCAAAACTCAGGCTAGAATTAAGTGTGATGATGAAAATAAGGAATTCCAAAAATGACTTGGAAAAAAAAAAAGGGTAAAAATCTGAGAATCCAAGGGGACTCTAAGATTTAATAAGACTCAAGTAAGAGCTTTTTGGCAAACAGTATAGTCATACATGAATGGAATGGATAGCAATTAACTGTGTGAATGTCATTAAATTTCTAAATAGAAATTTGACATGCATCTTTCCTGCTTGGCTTGCAAATCATGAACAGTTTAGGAGTAGGAAGATTAAGACTACTTACATCATAACATCATGGTAGTCCTCCACAATCCCTTTTTTTACTGAATAGAAAACCATCAGTTCTTCTGGGCGTGAGTACCTTGGTACTTGAGGGAGGCCATGACTGCTGGACCCACTGCTGGACTGCAGTAACTTCTCCTGCATTCACGGAGGCTGATGCAGCTCCCTCTGTGCTGTTACTGGCCCAAACAAAATGTTACATTCAGTGTTGGAAATCAAGAATTTAGACCCTCTCTGTGTCCCTCAGAAGGAGAAAAAAGTGCAGAATTAAAATTAAAACCTTTAGAGAAATTAAAATATGTTAGGCCACATAAATATGAGGTAGAAATGTAGGTTTTAGAGTTAAGTAAGTTAGAATTAGGCTTCTGTGATTAGAAATACATATTATGCCTTTTTAAGTGCCTTAGTAGAAGCAGAGTGCCCTAAGCTCCAGTTGAAAGTTCAGTGCTTCTCTACACATAATTAAATCACAGTAGATATTGTTCTCCATTCTTAGAGTCATGAATGTTGACAGATAGAATATGTACGTAGATAGATAAAGTAACATGCACAAATATACGTAAAGATGTGTAAGAACTGACACTACCTTTTGCATTTAAAAGTATAATTATAATAGGTGCAGAGAGATTGTTTTGGAATCGTGTTTTAAGCTGATTGGTGAATTCAGGGTTAAAAGCCCTCATTGCTGCTGTGGCTTACTTTTACTTGCTTTGCTTTACCTGCATGCACACTCACATACATGCATCCTCCTGGAAGGAAAAAGAAGAAAAGAAAGAAGTCCACGACAACTCAAGCTGCTGCATGGGGCCCTGAGCCAAGGAGGCCTCAGGAGCTCCAGCTAACGCCCAGGACTTTGTCCTGAAAATGGACCCTTTAGCAACTCAGATTTTCACCTTCAGACTAATGCACTCACAGACTGATGCTTTTATACAATAAATAGCTTTATAGAACCAATTTCTGCCTTAGTGTATTCAAAAGCACCCCTAACAAATTGACAACTCAGTTACCAGCAGAGCATTACAGCCTCCTCTACACACTGCCTACAGACATTACAGCCTCCTTCTACACACATGAAGCTCTTGGGAGAAGTTTTACAGCCCTTGGTCTGAAAAAAGGTGAGGTGCATGAGTCCAACTGCTGCCTTCACTGCCCAACTGCCTGTCTTTGAAAGAACTTTTCTTGTATTGAAGATAGAAAGTAGCAGTTGGAAATATGCTGTTTGTCATGTAGGAGTCTTGAGGCAAGATTCCATAAAAGAGCACAAGATACTTGACACTTAAAGGAAAAAAGTCTGACAGAAGTAAGGAAAGATGCTGAATTCTGCAGCTTCCTTCTTTTCAGTGATAACTGGTAAAATATCACCAGTATTGTAGTGAAGTCTGGATTTGTTAAAGCCTCGGAAGTGATTTTACATGGTCCTTCACGAGACTGAATAGAGAAGATAGACAGCAAAGTATGAAAGCCCATGTCCAGGTATATATTTGCAGTATTTATTTTCAGCACATTTCATCTAATTTGCTGTGAAGACAGCTGAGTTTGGCCATTGTGAAATGAATAATGAAACAAGAAGATTTAAAAAAAAAAAAATTCAGAGTAAATAGTACAGCAGAAAGAGCATTAGATAGAATCAGAAGAATCCAAGCTCTTCTGAGTACTGTTCCTATGTAAGTATTATTTTGGTAGAAAACCAGAGAAACATGTTAACTTGGCTTAGCCAAAACCAGGTAAAATTTAGTTTTTGATTTTCTCTTATTTTTTTACCTAGAACATATTACATTTAGGGAAAAAGATATGGGCAGTGTTAATGATCTAATTGATACCCATAATTATGATATAAAACTCATACTTTTTCACTTCTTTTTTGCCGCATGTACAATTTTATTACCTAAATACTTAAGGCCACTCACATTAGAACTGTATTATATTTTTCAACAGTCTTTAACTCAGTAAAATTCTTTCAATCAGTGTTTTGCTAATTCTAAATATACTTTCAAACATCTATCTTATTTAGAGAAAAAAACCAGAGATATTTGGAAAAACAATCTAATTTTCTAATGTAACAGATGCCAGATAAGACTGAGACAGAGCCAGGGAATACAGCAGCATGTTTGCTATAGCTATCTACCCCTTAGCACATTTTTTTGTGGTTGCTGGTGTCAGCACTCATGTATGGTAGGTAATAGGAGGGTATAATGGAGATGGAAATGCTATAGTTTATTACTTAAACATCTGCATGAAGGAGTTTTGCCTATTTTAGCAAACTGTATCACAAAAGCTGCAGACAAACCACCACACTCTGAGTAGGCCCTCTGACTGAGGCCCTGAACTGATCTCTCATAGAAATAAGATAAATTCAGATCTGGAGAGAAAGAATAAATTCACAAAGAGATCAAGGTTAGCTCCTTCAGGATGGAGACCACAGCCCCAGGACTATCAGCTACCAGCCTTCCAAAAGACCTTCACATCAAGGGGTCAGAGGAAAAGAAGCTTTTTGGGTGTGTGGTGAAAAAGCCTGTGGTGAGAGGCAGTGGGTACCTTCTGCTGTGCAGAGGAGCTCAAGCTGCAGGCGTCTCTTCACCCCTCAGAAAAGCTCATCCAGAGCAGAGGGGGCATCATGGCCCATTAAGGCCCCCCCACAGGGGGTCCCCAGACCCTACATCAGAGCACTACAAATGATGCAACAGATCCAGAGTGCTGCAAGGGACAGTGTAAAACTGACCCCCTGTAAGGCAGGCACCTGGGCGTTCCCACCTGACCAAAACATGCATTAATCCACAAGATTCTGCACTTACCCGGGCACAACAGAGACTGGTGGTTGTATGAGAGACCGTCACAACCAAGACTGGTGAATCTGTCACTTTCTTTCTTTCTTTCTTTCTTTCTTTCTT
>VZTB01003599.1:0-12039 GCA_013397245.1 Thryothorus ludovicianus
ACACAGGAACGTGTCCAGCTGGGTTTGGAATAACTCCAGAGAGACTCCAGCCCCACCTTGGGCAGAGCTCCAGAGCTCTGCCACCTTCCTGGCAATCCCTCCTCAGGAAATTCTTCCCCAGGGAGGCACAGGGGACTCTGTGGGACACAGGNTTCCTCTCCCAGGTGCTCTCCTTGCCTGGGCCCATGGCAGCATCATCCACTTGTCACAGTTTTGGGGTTCCCCTGTTCTGGGACACCCTGAAAGTGACCTCTGGAGCCCCTCCCCTCTGTCCAACCCTGGATCTGGTGACACAGGAACGTGTCCAGCTGGGTTTGGAATAACTCCAGAGAGACTCCAGCCCCACCTTGGGCAGAGCTCCAGAGCTCTGCCACCTTCCTGGCAATCCCTCCTCAGGAAATTCTTCCCCAGGGAGGCACAGGGGACTCTGTGGGACACAGGGCCAGCTGTGCCCCTCCCAGCTGGGCACTTACTGCCACAGAGGTCCCCGAAGACGTAGTAGCACTGCTCGGAGAAGGTGATTTTGTTCACAGTGTGCCTGAGGTAGCCGTGTTTCAGCATGCTGCTGGCGTATTTCCGCGCCTCGCGCCGCTCCTTGAAACCCTCCACGTGTGTGTACAGCCAGTCCACCACGTCTGCTCCTGCAGCAGGGACACGGGGTTACCTGGGGGACTGTGCCAGGTGAGCATCTAGAATGGGGTTATCTGGGGGGACTGTGCCAGGTGAGCACCTAGAATGGGGTTATCTAAACCAAACTGTGCCAGGTGAGCACCTAAAATGGGGTTACCTGAGGGAATTGTGCCAGGTGAGCACCTAAAACAGGGTTACCTGAGCCAAACTGTGCCAGGTGAGCACCTAAAATGGGGTTATCTGGGGGGCTGTGCCAGGTGAGCACCTAAAAGGGGGTTATCTGAGCCAAACTGTGCCAGGTGAACACCTAAAATGGGATTATCTGAGCAAACTGTGTCAGGTGAACAACTACAGTGGGGTTATCTGGGGAGACTGTGCCAGGTGAGCTCCTAGAATGGGGTTATCAGGGGGGACTGTGCCAGGTGAGCACCTAAAATGGGGTTATCTGAGGGGCTGTGCCAGGTGAGCACCTAAAATGGGATTATCTGAGCCAAACTGTGCCAGGTGAACACCTAAAATGAGAATATCTGAGCAAACTGTGCCAGGTGAACACCTAAAATGGGGTTATCTGAGCCAAACTGTGCCAGGTGAACACCTAAAATTGGATTCTCTAAACCAAATTGTGCATAAACACCTACAGTGACATTATCTAAACCAGATTGTGCCAGGTGAACACCTAAAATGAGATTATCTAAACCAAACTGTGCAATTTTAACACCTACAATGGGATTATCTAAACCAAACTGTGCCATCTGAACTCCTACATGGACACTGACTCTAAATACACACATTAAAAATCTTATTTACACACACTCTGCAACCCCTTTGAGCTGCAGGAGTGAAAATGGATTTTTTTTCTGGATTTCCCCAGAGGTGAACTCTTCTCTGGGAGTCACCTTCCTCGAGAGGCAGAGGTCAGGCTGCCAAAATATCTGTGTTCCAACCCCTTCCTCAAAAAAGCAACTGCAGCCTGCACTGGCTAAATATGAGCAGAGCTCAGGACACGGCCAGACTGGCTGGGGTGATTTTAAATCTAATTAAGAGGATTTTTTTAAGGTTGTGTGGTTAAATCCCAGTTGCTCTGCTGAGCTTGGGCAGATCTCTAGAGCCACCTGAAAACCTGAGATATAAAAACAAGGAATTAAGAACCAGCTCTGTGTGGGCATGAGAAATGTGCAGCAATTTTGGATACCCAAGCTCAGACAAGAGTCACACTCAGAGCTGCCCATAAATGGAATAGAAGAGGTCACAAATATACAAAATAAGCTCATTAAAAGGCAGTTTCTTGAATTTTTTTCCATTAAATCACTGGGTTTTTAACCCCCTCAGCAATTCTGGGATCTGCTTACCTATGACTGCGTTGGAGATGGTGATTTTTAACCACATCCTGTCCCGAATTTCAAGGCCTGAGTCTGGCAGCTGCATGACCTTGACAATAGTAGCCATGTCACTCTTCACAGTTAAGGGAGATTCTTCTAATTCTGAAAGGAAGAGAGGCCACAGGCTGCTCTGAAATCAACTGAGGCTCAAGGAACTTCTCAGCTCCCAGCTTGGATGGAACAAAAATACAGTTTTACCAACAGATGCAAAATAAAAAGACCAAAAATAAATTAAAAAAAAGACACAAAGGTTCCCAAATGCATCCTCATCCACGGAGTGAATTACAGCATTTGCAAAAATTCTGCAGATTTTGGGGCTCAGGGCCACCAGTTTAGTGACAGAAATGCTGAGTCCCCACGACTCAGCTGCTCCAGGATCCACTCTGCATCAAGGCTGGCAGGAAAGGAAATCCAAGGATTTTTGTGATCCCTCATTTCCCACTTCAGTTCCACCCAGGGGATCAGTTCCCCTGCACGGAGAATTTCTGTGGGACAGGATTTTGGGGTTTGTTCTTTTGGTTTGGGGCTCACCCATCTCCATGGAGAAGGAGGGTGAGCATGGCTCAATCCATTTATATTAATATATTTTACCCATTAATATTTAATATATTTAATATTTAATTTTTAATATATTTTATATTTAATATCAATATAATTTATATTTAAAGATCTGGACGTTCTTGAGGAGAATTGAAATTAGAAGAGAAATCTTCCCAGTGATTTCCTTATAAAAACCCTTCCCAGAGGTGGCAGCCTCACAATCCAATCCCAGGGTTACTCTGCCCTCCACATTTCTTGTGGAACACTTAAAAAAAAAAGCTCCCAAATTTCTCCACACAGGCAGAACTGGATCCCCAGAGGTTTCACACTTTCCTGATCACTTTTTACAATAAAATCAGAGCGGGGCTGAGGTTGAACTTGTCGAATTTTCCTTCTTGTCCCATCTTCCAGCCCTAGAAAATTCATTTTTATCTGTGTTTGAATCCCTTCTCTCCTCCCTCTTCCCAATTCCCCACATCACCCACCTTTCACAAGCACAAGGGAACCACTTTTATCCTTTTCCAGCCACCCAAAATTTTGGATAAAAAAAACAAACAGGTACAGCAAGCGTGAAACAATGAAAACTGAAAATGCTTCTTTCCATACATGCACTGCCAATATGCATGAAAACATCCCAGACCAGCTCTGCATGCAGCTTCAATACTTACAAACCCCAAATAAACACTAAAACTTTGCTTTTGCTTTAAGTTAGTTTGGTTAGTGGCAAAAAGCAACGTGTCTGGGGAAAAAAATACACCAACAAACTAATATTCAAGTACATGGGGAGCAATAAATTGTATTTTCTTGGAGACTTGTGATCTGCATATGAACAGAAAATGGATATTTTCTAAGTTCTGGCTGCTGTACAAATATGGCAAATTCTGAGGTGCATCTGAAATGCTCCCATTTTGGTCTGAATTCAGTCATCTGGAAAATTCACCCAACCCAGGTAACAGGGCTGAGCTGAAGGAAGAGGTCACAGAGAAAATCAGGGGTACCCCTTTATTCTCCTGCATTCCAGAAAGGAAATATTTTAATTCAATGGCACAGAAATGAGAAGCTGTCTCCAGAAATGTGGTTCTGCTCCCAAAAACCTTTATTTTCAGAGTATGGCTGAGTTCATACTGAGCCTGTTCCCCACTTCCCAATCCCAGCACTGTAACCAAGGCACAGCAAACACAAAAATTTTCAAGAGGAATGCTGAGTACAGGTTTGTTTGACAGCAATCAGCAGAGACAATGGATCCCAGCAGTACCTGTAAGGCTCAAAACACATCTCAGGATAAAGCAGCCAGCAGAAAAGGGGTTCCTTTGCTTCCTGCTAAAGGTTATTTCCCCTCACTGCTGCTGCCTGATGTCTAAAAACACCTAAAAAAAAACCCAAACCTGGCCTTTCCCTCCAAGGTGAGGTGGAGTTCCAGCTTATAAAATCTGAGTTACTTTATAACCAGGACCACATAGGTCTTTAAAATCCTCAGAGTGTCATTTTGAGTTAAATAAGTTCATATTCCTTTAAAAAAATTAAATATTTCCAAGGTAAGGAGTTGGAGCATAATGTTAATAACTCCAAGGCCATGGGTTTGATCTGTGTCTGGGCCCTTCACTTGAGATCTGGATTCACTGATCCTTGTGGATCAATGCTAAAAAGATTCTGTGATTAGAGTGCTCTGAGAGGCTTTTGAATTAAAAAAAAAAAACCTCTCTGAATCACGACAACCTCCTGGATTCATGGATATGATTATTTTAGACTGCCACAGACTGACAAACCAGGAAGAAGATTGAATTCTAACCATAATTCCATGTGAGATGTTAAATTTAGTTTTAGCTTGTCTAATACATTCTAAAAATATTTTAAAAAGCATAAAAACAGGATAAAAAAGTATCAAAGGCCACATGAATATCAGGGAAGTATCTCCCACTGAAGCACTAATTTTGTTGTCGAAATTTATTAAAACCCCATCAAACCCAAGATGGCAGCTCTCCCACCCACCTGACGGCATAAACCCCAACCTAGCTTTAAAAATCCACCTGCAACCGCTTCTCCCTGAGACACAACACCTCGAGCTCAACCTCCAACCTTCACCAAAAGCTTCCCTGCTTTTTCCCCCAAGTGTCAAAAACCGCTCGAGGCCTGGCTGGCGCCGCCGCTGTCACCGTGCCCGTGGCCGGGCCATGGTGGCCCCGAGCAGCCCCCTGCCCTGGGCTTGGCCAGGGGGTGACTTACTTTCCGACTCGGGAATTGAGCTTGTTAGTGAGGAGCTGGTAGATGTGGTGATGCTCATGGAGGGGCTCATACCGTAACGGGGGTACGCTCCCGTCATGGCCGTGGTATGAGAGATCCACGCCGCGGGGTCGATCGGCCGCACCGGCTCAGCTGCGGGAGACAGGCACAGGGAGAGGGCTCAGACCCGCAGAAAACAACAAGGTTTGGAGAGATCTGAGGGGGTTTGGGTTGTTTTCTTGCTGTTCCTCTGGTTTTCTGAGGGTTTAATTCGAGTGAGATCCCACAGACTGTATCACCACTAAAATGGGGTCAGACTCGCAGAAAACACCAGGGTTTTAGAAGATCTGAGGGGTTTTCAGTTGTTTTCTTGCTGTTTCTCTGGTTTTCTGAGGGTTTAATTCGAGTGAGATCCCACAGACTGTATCACCACTAAAATAGGGTCAGGCCCGCAGTAAACACCAAGATTTTCAAAGATCTGAGGGGGTTCTCAGTTGTTATCTTGCTGGTTCTCTGGTTTTCTGAGGGTTTCACGTGAATGAAATCCCAAAGACTGTATCAGCACTAAAATGGGGTCAGACTCGCAGAAAACACCAGGGTTTTAGAAGATCTGAGGGGTTTTCAGTTGTTTTCTCGCTGTTCCTCTGGTTTTCTGAGGATTTCATGTGAATGAAATCCCAAAGACTGTATCAGCACTAAAATGGGGTCAGACTCGCAGAAAACACCAGGGTTTTAGAAGATCTGAGGGGTTTTCAGTTGTTTTCTCGCTGTTCCTCTGGTTTTCTGAGGGTTTAATTCGAGTGAGATCCCACAGACTGTATCACCATTAAAATGGGGTCAGACCCGCAGAAAACAACAAGGTTTTAAAAGATCTGAGGTGTTTTCACTTGTTTTTGTATTGCTTCTCTGGTTTTTGAAGGGTTTTGTATGAGTGAGACCTCATAGATTGTATCACCACTGAAATGAAGTCAGAGCTGCAGCAAATACCAAGATTTTGAAAGATCTGAGGGGTTCTCAGTTGTTTTCTTGCTGTTCCTCTGGTTTTCTGAGGGTTTCACGTGAATGAAATCCCAAAGACTGTATCAGCACTAAAATGGGGTCAGACTCACAGAAAACACCAAGGTTTTCAAAGATCTGAGGGGTTTTCAGTTGTTTTCTCGCTGTTCCTCTGGTTTTCTGAGGGTTTAATTCGAGTGAGATCCCACAGACTGTATCACCACTAAAATGGGGTGAGACTCAGAGCAAACACCATGATTTTGAGAGATCTGAAGGATTTTCTTTTAGTTATACTGGTTTTAGTAAGGGTTCTGAGGGAGTGAGGTCCCATAGTCTGCAAAACCACAAAGGGACAGGAAAACGGGGTCAGATTTGCAGAAAACAAGATTTTGAATGGTCTGAGGGGTTTTCTTTTGGTTATACTGGTTTTAATAAGGATTTCAATGGAGTGAGGTCCTGTAGTCTGCACCAGACAAAAGGCACAGAAAATGGGGTCAGACCTGCAAAAAATGCCAAAATTTTCAAAGATCTGAGGGGTTTTCACTTGTTCTCTTGTCATTTCTCTGGTTTTCCTCAGGGTTTCAAGGGAGTTCCCACAGTCTGCACCAGTCTATTGCATTTACTCCACCCTCATCTTCTGTGGACTGGGNTCACTTTTTCTCTTGTCATTTCTCTGGTTTTCCTCAGGGTTTCAAGGGAGTTCCCACAGTCTGCACCAGTCTATTGCATTTTTTCCACCCTCATCTTCTGTGGACTGGGAACAAACTGGTTCCAGCACAGCCCTCACCAGCAGGAGGCAGCTGTGTTTGTCACTTGAGCACAGATCTTTTATTGCTAACAATAAACAACAAACAGGATGATTTTCAAGGTGTTTTATGTGTATCACTGCTGCTTGCCTCACATCTTCAAAACTCTCATTTTAAGCTCTCTCTAAAAGTTCATTGTGAGAAAATGAGGATTTTTTAACACTTGGCATCATTATTTCCAAACCTTTCATGGATTGAAAGGTTAAGATCACCTCCCAAAAGGTTAGGAGCTTGAGCCAAAGATATGAACCAAGAGGAAAACTCCCAGGAATTCAATGGCCAGTGGAATCCCAGAAAAGGTTTCATGATCCCCAGGCTCCCAATACAAAAGTAAACAATAAAAGTACTGAATGGGTAGAATCTGCTAGATGCCAAAATAAGTGAAAATATTCCAGCTTTGGGGGCTTCCCAGGAACCCAGCAAAGAGCCCAAATGTGTACTCACCCCTGGGGATGGTGAAATAACTCCTGGGAGTAGGGTCCCAGCATTTGGCTACTGTTAGGCTGATAGGTCTAGGAAGAAAAAAAACAAGTAAGGATGACTCTTAACTTCCCTACAGAGTTGGAAATGCCCCAAGAACTATTTGAAACAAATTCATTCCTATTCAGCAATTGTCAAGTACATTCTGAGAATGGTTTTGAGCAGCTTGGTAATATTTTCAGTATGAAGCAGATCAGGATGTTCCTGGTTTTGCACAGGTGATGAGCACTGGTGGTGAAATCTGTTGGATGATCAGCTCTTGAGATATTAAAATGCTCCTCACATAAACAAACAAAAAAAAAAAAGTTGCTGAAACCAGGCAACTCCTCACTCGTGTTGCTTTTGGCCAGAACCAACCTCACCTATTCATCACCTACACTGAGAAGTTCACAGCTGAGATCAGGCAGGCTGATGGGTATCAAAATGTTGATTTCTCTGAGGTTTTCCCATCTCCAATGGAGGGTAAACAGGCAGAGGTTTTGTGATGTGCTCACCCTGGCTTGGAGACTATTTCCCGTAAAACCCGAACGGCATCGTCATTGCTCATGTTCTCAAAATTGACATCATTCACCTGTAAGAGTGCAGAAAGCAGAGGTCAGCCTTTGCAGCAGGGAACTCAAAGGTTAATTAAAGTTAATTAAACCCCCCAATTTATCTTCCTGCTCGCTGCTTCCATTCCTAAAAAGTCGTTTCTCAGAGCGTCTCACAATCGCTTCCGGCGATCCCTGTGCCACGTTTCTCTGAGCACGGATGAATTCTGCCCCCTGCTCCCCTCGTGGGGCTGGCTGGGGGGGATGGCTGGGGCAAGCAGCAGGATTTGGGGACAGGCACCCACCTGCAGCAGCATGTCCCCGGGCTCGATGCGCCCGTCGGCCGCCACCGCCCCTCCTTTCATGATGGAGCCGATGTAGATGCCGCCGTCGCCCCGGTCGTTGCTCTGCCCCACGATGCTGATCCCCAGGAAATTGTACTTTTCTGCACGGACACAAAGCAGAGAGTGAGGAAAAAAAGCTGACAAAGTGGATTGGAACGATAGCAAAGAGGCTGCTTCAGCTTGGAAACATCTCGACACATCAGCGGGGCAAGGTTTGACTTGCAATGATCTCAGGCTGCTCTGAGGGGGAATATTTGCTTGGCACCTCCAGGGAGAGGCTGCTAAAGACAGGATTTTCTCATCCAAATTAAAAAAAAAAACAGCAAGAGAGAGAGCACTGAAAAGCCTTGTCCACACCTGGGAATTAGCAGTGATCACATTAAGCAATGTTTGTTCCACATGTCAGAGAGGCAGGGAGGGTTTGGTGCTGCTGAAAGGTGCTGAATTCGTTGGCAGCCCTGCACATTTCTGCCTGGCTGACAAATGAAACACATGAGCAGCAGAAATGCAAACCTGCAGTGCCCTTCTAGCCCAACCCCTCACCATCAACTCCACATCCTGGAGCTGCAGCTCCTTGCCTGGAAGGAACACAGCTCTGCTGGTGAAAATGGCCCAGTTCTGGATCAGGAATCCAGGCACAGCCAACACAGCATTTCCTTTATTCCCTTTATTCACCTGACACCCTGTCCAACCAAGGAACTCCCTCCTGGCTCCAAAGGCTCCCTCACCATCACAAAATACATCTCTAGCACTTGAAATTCATCATAAAAAACGTGGCTTGTCCTCTTACCCATGTTGAGTGTGACAGTGATGATGTTTAGGGACATGGTGGAGTCGGTGATGCTGCTGAATGAGGACGACTGCAAAACACAACAGAAAAGTCTCAAATTTTTAAATGGCTCACAGAAACAACTCTTGAGGATTAACTCGTCAGGAATTGATTAATAGGTTTCCAACTGAAAGGCATCCAGAAATTATTGAGGCTTCCTCAAAATTATGCTTCATTTAGAAACTTTAAGGAAAGAAATCTGAGCAAAACACACAGACCACGTTCCTATACTGAGGTTTCCCAACTGAACTTTCCCTGGAATTATTTCTGCTCCCTGGCTCTGACTGAAGTGCCCAGTGGATTGTGAATAATTGCACCCACAGCTCCTCCCTGAAGGGAGGAGTGAACAGCACAGGACCCAGCAGAAAGTGAGAGCAGAGACACTCCCCTGCCTCCAAAATTAAATACAAAGGTGCTCATCAAAGATCTTCTAAAACACTGTGATAAAATGTGTGTGAGGTCATTCTTCCAGGTGTGAAGGCTGAGATTTATGGAGAGCAAAACAGGCACTGCAGGAGTCTGTGGGGTCACCCCCATCCTGCTGCCGGGGACTGGCACGGCAAAGGGCAAAGGGAAAGATTTGGGATTTCCTATGAGCTTGGATTTCTCCTTCCAGCAGAAAGCAGGTCCCAGGGTACCTCACACCCCTTCCCACATCATAGTGCAGCTTCTCCTCCAGAGACTGCTCTTGGAAAAGACAAGAAAAGGGATCAGGGAACAGAGAAAGGGAGAGGTGAAGCCTCTTTGGAGCCGCAGGACTTCAAATGCAGAGATTTATCCCAGACAGGAGCCACAAGGAACCTTCCCAGAGAACTGAGCAGGCACAGACCTGTCCTGGATCCCTTCCTGAGTCAAGAGCTGCACTCAAAACCCGGGACAATAATCCCTGGGCAGTGCTGGGGCCAGCCTTACCCTGTCAATCTGCCGCATCCTCTGTTTCCTCCTCCGGCGCTTGTGCTTGCGGATGAGCCGGGATGAGGTGCTCTGCTCCGTGGAGCTGCTCAGCCTGGGGGGGAAAAAACACAGCCAATGTCACCCCTGCCAGGCTCAGCCACCTGCACTTCCAGCCAGGAAGAGCTGATTCCTGCAGCAGCAGGAGAGGGGAGATCACACAGACGGCTCAGGAGAAGATTCCAGCTGAAGGACAGCAGGGGCCAGATGAGTAATTTAATGTTAGGGTGTAATTTGGCATTTGTTTTCTGCTAGGAGCAGGTCTGAGTGCAACTCTTAATGCTTATTTTTGGGAGTCCTGTCATGGTGCTGTATTTTCTTCCACTGTTAGCAGGAATTCAAGGCTTGAGTTTAAAGAAATCAAACAGAAATTGGTAACGGGGGACTGCGAATATGATTTACCTTCACATGTTCTGTAAAGTTTTATTTTGCTGTGAATTTTAAACATTTAGAACCTAAACATGCCACATTTTACATATAAATCTATAAGAGTTTGGAGCATTAATCGTCATCATTTTACAGAGAGTAGAATGAGACAGAAATGGGTTTGCCCAAATTAATTTCAGAAGCCTGGAACAAAGCCTAGATTATTAAAGTATCATTAAAACACCAGAGAGACATCTCTCCTCTATTTAAAAATGGCAAAAAAACAAAAAAATAAAAGCAAAACAGCAAAGCAATGCTCCATCATTAACCAAGATTCAAAAATCCAACCTGATACAACACCCAACAAACAGTGCCAGGCTTTTCCCCCAATTTCCACATCCCTGCCTTCCATGTTCCAGCCACATGCAGGAATGTGAGAACACCTCAAAAACTTGATGCCAGCAATTCCAAAGAGGAGCTGCGTGCCCTGAGAGCACAGGAAACCCCTCTGGCATGAAATATTTTTATCAGGTCTCAGCCCTGGGGATGCTGGAGCTGCTCAGAGGGTGTGAATCTCCCCAAGTTCCCTCCCAGTTCACACAAATATTCCAGGCATGTAAACCTCACTCCCTCCCTTTTTGGAAACACTCAGCCTTTAATCAGAATTTAAACCCTGACAAACTTCAAAACTCAACAGATCCACCACGATCATGTTTGTAAACACAGCCAGGGGTTCAGGATTTTCTGTTTCAGGATTTCCAGAAAAAAAAAACCTTTGCTTTTTGCTGTTTTTATTAAAATTACCATGTTCTGCCTTATTTGTTTTAGCTGCAGCTCCCGTGAGTCTCTGACAAATCCAAAATGGATTTTTCAGTCCACAGGGATGGGCAGCAGCTCTAGAAAAAGGAATGATATTCTACAGAATGTGGCCAGGAAAAGGGAAAAAAAAAAAAGTTTAGATTGGTTTTACACCCATGAAAATAAGGAAGGAAAATAATTTAGATTGGTTTTACACCCATGAAAATATTTCTAACCCACAAAATGTATTGGCTTCTTAAAGAAAAACAAAAAATATCTTTAGAGATAACAAATATGTCTTGAAATGAGAGTTTTTTTTTTTTCCAAGTAAGGAATAATTCCCACACTCTGCCTGCACAAAAAGAAAGAAATAATGAAATAAAGAAATAAATACATGGCAGCCCAGGCTGCATTAAGTCTGATGAATTCCTGAGCTGCTCCCAGACTCTGCAATTACCCAGGAATTCCTTAATTGAGCCCCAGTGAAGTGCACACTCATTAGGGACACTGCTGATAGTGGTTTAATATTCACATTAATATTCCTTTATAAATAGGAAGCTGCACACTGCTGTCATCTTGAAATGTGGCCATTCTTGGTATGAAAAGGAGAAGAATGAAATTTTTCTTTCAAGTGCAAAGAAGTTGGTTTGGACAGGTTGGAGCAAAACTCAGGGGTGATTCCACCCCAGGATTCACAGAGCTCAAATCCCAAAATGTCACAGCCCTGGACACTGCAAATTTCAGATTTTCTGTGCTGAAAGTGATCCTCAAAAATACATTTAACCTGAAACCAAAGGGAAAAAATCTTCCAAAATTGGATAAGAACACTAAAGTCATGAGTGTGGAGTTAAATAGAAGTGGGTTGTCTCACAGAGTAAAAAAATAAGAATTTAAGTTTTAAAATATAGTAATATGTTCATAACAAGATGAAAATTTTAGAGCATTGTTTTCTTCACAAGTTTAAGTAATTTTGTGTAATTAATTAAAAAATATCCGCAGTACAGAACATAAGTAATTACTTATTGAGTTAAAAATAAAAATAAATTAACATCTCATAATTAAATAACTTAAAACTTTAAAAAACCTTGAAAACATAATTCTACATTCCATACCTCTGCTGTTAACTTAACATATAAAACCACTCACAATCAGTAAAGATGTAAAATAAAT